>CAXHJY010000652.1:5000-55000 GCA_964016885.1 Eledone cirrhosa
GTTGGCACAAGGAATGAGGAAGGATTCAGACTTCTAGAATTCTGCGACGCCAATGACATGTCGATATGTAACACAAACTTTAAAAAACCCGACAACCACCTGATCACCTATAGATCAGGGGAGCACTCTAGTCAGTTAGATTTTATCCTCATCAGAGGACGTGACAGATGGACGGTCGTAAACACAAAAGCCTTCCCTAGTGAGGAATGTACATCCCAACATAGCTTAGTTGTCACCGACCTCACTGTCAGAACTAGACGAGCCCTGAAACAGAGGCCAACCTGGAGAAGAAAGATCTGGAAGCTGAAAGTCCCCTCAACCAGTAACAGATTTAAAGATATTTTACTCAACGCCTACGACAGTAAAGAAGAACAGATAGAGACATTTAACGTAGAAGAGAACTGGGAGTTCCTAAAAAATAACTTACTAGAGGCGACGGATGAGGTTTGTGGCTGGAGTAAGACCTCAAGCAGGAGGAGAGTGACTTGGTGGTGGAACAATAAGGTAGATGAAGCAGTCAAGGCCAAGAGACAGGCATGGAAAGAATGGAAGAACGGGGGGAGCAGGGTACATTACATAGAGACCAAGAGGGAAGCTAGGCGACAAGTATACTTAGCTAGGAGGGAAGCAGAGGATAGAAAATTCAAGCATGTTTTACAACGTGAGGACCAGAAACAGGAGGTATTCAAGATTGCGAGGCAGTGTGTCAGAGATAGTTGTGATGTCATTGGAGAGAAGTGTATCCGGAATGATAAAGGTGAGCTTGCCCTCACAAGTGCTGAGAAGAAAGATGCATGGAAGAGTCATTATGATAGATTACTAAATGAGGAGAATGCATGGGAAGAAGAGACCCTACCCCACGTAGACCCTATAGAGGGACCAGCAGTACAAGTCAGCGGCAGCGTAGTAAGTAAGGCAATCAGAGATATGAAGATAGGGAAGGCAACCGGTCCATCGGGTATAGCTGCCGAGATGCTGAAGGCATCTGGGTCTGTAGGTCACACTATAACCACACGTATCGTTAACCAGGTAATACTAGAGGGGGCCATACCAAAAGATTGGTGCAGTAGCATCATTGTCAACTGCTACAAAGGTAAAGGCGATGCACTAGATAGAGGAAACTATAGAGGTATAAAGTTGATGGACCAGGTCATGAAAGTAACAGAAAGAGTTATAGCACAGCTGATTAGGGACCGGGTGAATATAGACGAGATGCAATTTGGTTTTGTTCCAGGGAAAGGCACCACTGATGCGCTCTTCCTTGTGAGGCAATTACAGGAAAAGTACCTAGCTAAAAGTAAGCCACTCTACTTGGCATTTGTCGACCTTGAGAAAGCCTTTGACAGAGTTCCACGTGCAGTAATCTGGTGGGCTCTTAGAAAACTAGGAGTAGATGAATGGCTTGTGAAAGCGGTACAAGCCATGTATAGGGGAGCAGTCAGCAAAGTTAGGATTGGCAATGAGTATAGCGAGGAATTTAGCGTACAGGTTGGGGTCCACCAGGGCTCTGTTCTTAGCCCTCTCCTGTTCATCATAGTCCTGCAGGCAATAACGGAGGAGTTTAAGACCGGATGCCCATGGGAACTCCTGTATGCTGATGACCTCGCACTCATAGCTGAATCTATGGTAGAACTAGAGAATAAATTCCAAACCTGGAAGCAGGGACTAGAGAGAAAGGGCCTCAAAGTCAACATGACAAAGACTAAGGTCCTTATAAGTAGACGAGAAAACAGAACCCAGATCCCCTCAGGGAAATGGCCTTGCTCAGTATGTAGGAAAGGTGTAGGTAGGAACTCCATTCTTTGCCCCAAATGCAAACAATGGGTACACAAGAGATGTAGCGGGATCTCAGGAAGCTTAATTAAGAATGTAGGATTCACATGCAGCAGCTGTGCTGAAACAGCAAGCAAACAGCCACAGGAAACAAGTACCACCAATCTCTGGGAGGGCCCTGTAGAAACAGTAGACAGCTTCTGCTACCTAGGTGACCGAATTAGCAACGGAGGTGGGTGCTCAGAAAGTACAATAACTAGGGTAAGAACGGGATGGAAGAAGTTTAGGGAACTACTACCACTGCTAGCTGCAAAAGGCTTCTCCCTCAGAATGAAAGGCAGACTGTATGATGCGTGTATCCGAACAGCGATGTTGCATGGTAGTGAGACCTGGGCGCTGAAGGTGGAAGACTTACGTAGATTAGAGAGAAACGAAGCCTGCATGCTCCGATGGATGTGTAACAGTAATATACGTGAACGACAAAGCATAAATGAATTGAGAGAGAGACTGAGCATAAGAGGAATCAAATGCTGCGTGCAGGAGAGGCGGTTACGCTGGTATGGACATGTGATGCGTATGAAGGATGACAGCTGCATAAAAAGGTGCAGAGCACTAGAAGTTGATGGAAACCGCGGAGTGGGGAGACCCAAGATGACTTGGGATGAGGTGATAAAAGCCGACCTTACCCAACTACACCTCTCAAAGTCAATGACACACGACCGTGACTTCTGGCGTCACGCAGTAATACAGGGTACCCGACCTCCCATGGGTACATGCTGAAGCATATAAACAATATGCCCCCCCCCCCCCACCGCAAGGTGGTCGTGGAGGTGCCACGGCAAAAAAGCACCCAGCCCACACTGTAAAGTGGACGTGTAGGCGCCACGAAAAAGCACCCAGCACTCACTGTAAATGAGGTTGGTGTTAGGAAGGGCATCCAGCTGTAGAAATCAAGCCAGATCAGTTCCTGTATGAGCAAGGCATGGTCAGCCGACCAGACACTGCCCACAACAGGACAACCCGTCTAACCCATGCTAGCGTGGAAGAACGGACGTAAAACGGTGATGATGATGATGATGATGATATATATACATATATCATCATTTATCGTCCATCTTCCATGCTAGCATGGGTTAGATGGGTTTGTCCCATTTAGAGGCAAGTTGGGTCAGGTGACCATGTCTCGCTCATATAGGACTGTTTCTGGCTGGTTTTCTACAGCTGGATGCCCTTCCTAACGCCAACCTCATTTACAGTAAGTACTGGGTCTTTTTGTTGTGTCGCCTACATGACCACTTTACAGTGTGGGCTGCGTGCTTTTTGTCGTAACAACTACATGACCACTTTACAGTATTGGCTGGGCACTTTTTGCCGTGTCACCATCACAACCACTTTATAGTGTGGGCTGGGGGCTTCACTGGATGCATTTACTTTAGCCTGTCCTCATCGGGGTGTATGGGAGGGTGGGTTGGGGGCATACTGTATATATGCAACAGCTTGTGCTTGTGGGAAGTCAGGTCTTCTGTATTACTGTGTATCACCAGAGACCTCGGTCATGTGTCATTACCTTTGAGAGGTGCAATTGGGCAAGGTTTGCTTTTATTACCTCATCCCTGGGTCTCCCCACTCCAATGCTTCCATTATCTTTGAGCGCTCTGCACTTTTTTATGCAGCTGTCATTCTAAATACGCTTCACATGTCCATACCAACGCAACCTCCTCTCCAGCACACAGCATTTGATTCCTCTTATGCCTAGTTTCTCTCTCAGTTCATTTATGCTTCGCAGTTCTTGTATATTACTATTACACATCCATCGGCGCATGCAAGCTTCATTTCTTTCCAATCTACGCAAATCTTCTGCACACAACGCCCAGGTCTCACTACCATGCAACATAGCTGTTTGTATGTATGCATCATACAGTCTGCCTTTCATTCTGAGGGAGAAGCCTTTTGTAGCCAGCAGTGGTAGTAACTCCCTGAACTTCTTCCTCTGACTACTGTACTTTCAGAACACTCACTACCGCTGCTAATTCATTCTCCTATGTAGCAGAAACTGTCTACTGTTTCTACAGAGCTCTCCCAGAATTTGGTAGCGCTTGTTTCCTGCAGTCATTTGCTGCTTACTGTTCCAGTGCAACTGCTACATGTAAAGCCTAGATTCTTAGCTAAACTTCCTGAGATCCCACTACATCTCTTGTGTGCCCATAGTTTGCATATGGGGCAGAGGATGGAGTTTCTACCTACACCTTTCCTACATACTGAACAAGGCCATTTCCTCGAGGGGATCGGAATTCTGTATTCTCTTCTACTTACTAGGACCTTAGTCTTTGTCAGGTTGACTTTAAGACCCCTTCTTTCTAGGCCCTGCTTTCATGTTTGGAATTTCTTCTCTAGTTCCAGCATAGAATCAGCTACAAGTGTAAGATCATCCATGTTCAGAAGTTCCCATGGGCAGCCAAGTCTTAAACTCCTCCGTTATAGCCTGGTAAATTATAATAAACAGGAGCAGGCTAAGGACAGAGCCCTGCTGGATGCTAACTTGTACGCTAAATCCCTCGCTATAGTCATTGTTGATTGCTGACTGCTCCTCTCAGCATAGCTTGTACAGCCTTCAACTCCTAGTTTTCTAAGAGCTCACCAAATTATGTCACGGGGCATTCTGTCAAAAGCTTTCTCCAGATCAACAAATGCCAGGTAGAGAGGCTTACTTTTAGTTAGATACTTTCTTGTAACTGTCTCACAAGAAAGAGGTGCTTTTGCTTGGTGCAAATCCAAACTACATCTAATCGAGATTTACCCTGACCCTAATCAACTGTGCCATGACTCTTTCTGTTACTTTCATGACCTGGTCCATCAGTTTTATATCTCTATAGTTACCTCTATCTAGTGCGTCTATATACATATATATATCATTATCATCATCATCATTATTATGATGATTATACGTCCACTTTTCCCTGCTTGCAAGGGTGGGACGGGAACTGATTCTGGCTTGATTTCTACAGCTGGATGCCCTTCCTAACACCAACCTCATTTACAGTGAGTGCTGGGTGCTTTTTTGCCGTGGCACCTCCACGACCACTTTGCAGTGGAATGATATGGACCCCAGTCCCTATCATCTCATTTCTACAGCTGAGTAAACTGGAGCAATGTGAAATAAAGTGTCTTGCTCAAGGAAACAACACATCACCCGGTCTGAGAATTGAACTCACAACCTTTCGATTGCAAGGGCAATGCTCTAACCACTAAGCCATGTACCTCCATATGTATACGTATACATATACATATATATATATATATATATAGGTATACAAGATATCATTTTCGGTTTCCCTAGTTCAGCGTTAGAGTAGCCTACAATGAAGAGTATTGAAACATATGTAAATGCTAAAAATAAACCCTACTGTATCGCTTATCTGTGTTAATCCTCTTTTTACCTTATATATATATAATAATAATAATTGTTTCTATTTTGGTAACATTAATAAAGATGCTGATGTTACATAAATCGTTTATTCATAATTATTATTTCAACGGTTCTATTATAGCGATGTTTTTCTTTACCGGCTTTAATTTTTAGTGTTGTGTGAAATATATAACCTGCAAACCTGATTTTTGAATCGCAGCAGGATCGAATTTATTTCACTCGCTCCACTAAAAGTTGGATTTTCTTTGCTCACGGTATGAACAAGAGACTGACTAATACATAGTTACCGGCTTTCATTTTTAGTGTTGTGCGAAATATATAACCGCCTTAGCTAAGCTTAGTATTGCCACAACCACGGCTGGCAAAGATGTAAGGGTCTGGTGGTACGTAAGTAAGCAACACTGTGGCTTAAAACATGAGGAAGAAGTTGTGTGCACTTAGCAACTGTTTGGCGAAAGAGTGTCAGATTTGTCTTGAGCAAGGGTGGCAGAATAACGGAGGCAGCAGACAGCCAGACATACTGATATTATAAGGGCGCGTTCTGGACGCAGATGGAATTGTGGGAAGTGACGTAATGCAGACAGCCAGACATACAGACAGATATTATAAGGGCGCGATGTTATATGTATGTATCTATCTAAAAAGAGAAAGACTAAGAATTATAGAGAGAGATCGCTAAATCGCCTAATGCGGTCCCTAGGGCATTGAAAATTTGAATTTTTTTTCTCAGAACACTCCCTGAAACATAAGTATTACATGTCTAAAGTTTGAAAACAGTCGGTTGGGTGCTTCTCGAGTTTTAGGGATTCAAACTCACACATACAGACAGACATCCTCAGTTTTATATATATATATATATATATATATATATATATATATATATATATATATATGGGGTAACAAGTTATCATTATAGGTAATCCAGTTAGAGGTTGTGAGTACTCTGTGTCGTGGGTATTCTGATGAGTTGGTCAGAGGTAAATAATGTAATGGAGATCGAGTGACGCAACTTCGAGTGATTAGCAGCCTCTAGACTCATCTGATCAATGAAACAATTGTCAATACCTGAAATAAAGCCCTTTGTTGTACAGCCAACCATGTTACTCTTCATTCTTTCACTATATATATATATATAATTTTGAGTATGTGTTGGTTGTTTACTGACACCTCAGTATGCAGGTTGGAGCACTCAACGAAGTAATGTAAAAACAAGAAGTGTAAGTCAACAGGTTAACTTTCACTTCTTGTTTATATATATATAATTCTCTGTCATTATGTGTGTATATAAATAAAAATATTTTTTGTTACATTTAAAAATTTACATGTTCTCTTATCTCTCTAAGCTTAAGTATTTCTATTTTAAAACAGCCAGATATGGCATGTTGATATCTTCAATATGTGGCAGTAAATATCTGAATGTCATCAGTAGACAACACAATATGATATTCAGACATCACAATACATATCTATGATAGGACTGGGACCCTTATCATTAAAACACCCAAGATACCTCCTACGAGATACAAACTTATATCTTTCTTTATTTGCCACAAGGGCGTACAAAAATGGGACATTACAAGACGTGGCGGCGGGGGTTTTACATAAAAATCATATAACTTTAACATTAATAAATAACAATAAACTATATATAATAAAATAACAATTGAGGGGGAACGTTACTGCAGGGTTGTTTTACACCCCGTGGATAGAACAACCCTCAACACCAGGAACATGTTTTGTAGGTGTTCCTGTCTTCCCTCTGTTTATCTTCCTCAAACTACAGGTTTATATACAGAGAAGGCCCATTCACTCGGGCCATTTTCGCCACATTCACCCACCTTTCAGCGAATTTACTGGGGTGTAGCACCTCTCTCTCCACTCTCACCTTCCTTCTGAAGTGATACTTAAAGAAGGGGATAAGTTGTTGTCCGGAGAGAAAGGTGTTTGCCCTCAGTCCTTTTAACCTCGTCCACCATATTACCTCTTTCGCCATAGCCAGCAGACAGAGGAAAACTGTCTCTCCTTCGTTCTTAAATGAAGGCGGTGGGGTGGTCCTCACGATGGACTCGGCTGACAACTGGATGCGTCCCACACGTGACAGCAGCTGTTCGACATAATTCCACAAGTCGGTCACCCCTAGGCACTGAACAATTGCATGCAGAACGGTTTTGATGTCCTGCTCGCATCTTGGACAGGTCTTTTTAGCAGGATCTCTGCCAGGGTGTCCGTGTCTGTAGATTTTGTCTCGAACTGGTAGAGCTCCTCGGTAGCACTGCCAGGCCAGAGACCTCTGGAAGTTATTCATAGGCCCTGGACGGAAAGTCCTCCCGAACAGACTGGTCAGTTCGTCCTTCTCGATGCCTAGAGTTTCCCCAAGAACGTTGTCGCACTTATCCTCCACTAATCCCCTATAGAATGTCGAAGTGGAGTCTCCGCTGATTGCCATTTCCGCTTGGTAGAGGGCTGTGAGCGCCTGTAGGCACTCGAGGTGCCAGGCACCCATTTTCGGTCTTTGCTTGATCCAGGACTGCAGCTCTGTTAGTGAGACGAGTTGTGGAAGAGCTTGTCTCACAAACGACAGCCACACCAGTTCACCGGTCAGGAATACCTGGAGATGGCGTAGCCTCAGCGCGTGTTTGTGCATCATCAGCCACTGCATGCCCAGCCCTCCATTAGAAGGGTGTTGACAGCAGATGGATCTCCTCACCAATGGAGCCTGTTTCTTCCAGAGGAACTTGAAGAGTAGGCGTTCCATTTTGGTGAGGTATTCGCGGGGACAAGGCACGACTGCAAGTGGTAGTAGATGACGGACGCTATGTAAGTGTTCGCCACCTCCGCTTGACCTTTCAAGGAGAGTTTGCACTCAGCCCACTTCTGGGTGAGTGCAAACACCTTCGCCGTGACCTCGTTCCAGTTCTTGTCCACCTGGAGGTCTGGACCAAACCAGACCCCGAGCAATTTCACCGGTCCTTCCGTCCAGCGTCCAATGACACTGTGCCGAGTTACAAACCGACAGACTTGTTTGGGTTTAGTCTTGCTCCTGTAATAGGTTGCCGATTACCCCGATTTCAGAGGGTTTTGACACCATTACAGTTATGTCGTCGGCATAGGCTGATGCTGCTTTCCGCAGTCCTGGTTCGATCGGGATGCCCTGCAACAGATCCAACTTCCGCAGTAACGGCTCGAGAGTCAGTACATCAAACTTATAGGCAGCCAGCTAGGTGTTTAAGTAAATAGCTGTACAGACACTGTAGAAGATTAATAAACAACAAAAAGTATTTTAAGTCCCTTTTCCTTGCTAAAGCAGGGGTTAACCATACAGACCCATGACAAGCTTCTACATTTTCCCCTATCATCTGCACTCCGCTGCCAATCCCCTAGTTTTCATTTCTTTCTCTTCCATTACTACCTTCCACATTCATCTCCATCACTCCGTTCACCCAGTCACATTCATCCTTCCTCAACACATGACTCAACCATCTCATTCCATTTCTCGTCACAACATTCATCACTAGCTATATTCCTATCACGTAAATGTAACATGTTTATGTCATGAGCATCACTATTATGTCTATGTTCAACATTGGCATGTGTTAGACAGGCTGGTCAAATGATTACATCCTGCTCATATGTTCCAGTTTGGCATGATCTGTACAGCTGGATGCTTTTCCTAACTCTAACCACTTTACAGAGTGTACTGAATATGTTTTATTGTGGCACCAGCACTATCTCCTTACAGAGAGGAGTGGGTGCATTTTATCCTGGTAGTACATTTACCCCACAAAACACTTGCTTTCACTCGTTCTCTTTCTCCTTCAGCAAGCAACATGTAGAAGTCATTACTACTCATGTCACAGTGTCACTTTTACCATACTATCACTCCCATCCCTACATCTCTGTTTGACTGAGAACACAACAGTCACTTGAGTATTAGTCCCATAATAAAATGCTCACAGTACACTCAGTAAATGGTAGTACTGGAGCCACAATATCTGTACATATATACATTTATTATATGTTTTGGTTACAAATTTCACAACTCAATATAACATTTAAACATGATGGATCTTCCACTGATTTCGACAATGAGCATTCAATTGTTTGGAAAAATGAACATTCCACTTATAAATTCACTTGCAAGTAGTTGAGTCTTTCAGATATATATACCCTTAACCTTTTTCATACCAAACCACCTGACACCGCTAAGGATTTATGAAACAAAACTGCTCATTTTAAAATATTTATCCATACATTAAAACCTTTCATCATAATTTTATCTTAGAAATGTTTCTTAAGTAATGTTCTAAATATCAGTTTACTAATTAAAAACTCAGTTATTTTATCAAATTCCTCCAAATGCTTAGTTATTTTCAAAATAAATTGAAACACATAGGCAATGTTTTTCCTTAGAAATACAGTAATAAAAGGGTTAACAGAATTCTCAAGCAGAATCAATATGATACAATATGTAACAAGGCTGGGCCTTTGAATTACAGGTACAAACCACCAAATAGGCTTTCACAGTTTCTGTCTACGCAATTTCACTCACAAGTCTTGGAATGTAATCTAGAAGCCTATAACTGAAGTGAACGTCTTAACTATTCTGTCATACCAGTATCCACATATTTACACATGACAATAG
The DNA here is from genome assembly GCA_964016885.1 of Eledone cirrhosa. Taxonomy (NCBI): domain Eukaryota; kingdom Metazoa; phylum Mollusca; class Cephalopoda; order Octopoda; family Eledonidae; genus Eledone; species Eledone cirrhosa. The sequence goes on from CAXHJY010000652.1 coordinate 14,843, forward strand.
GGTGTACTATTCAGCCAGCATGGTACAATAATACATTTAGACACCACAATACACTATGACGTTATACATTACAACGGAGAAACTCTACTCTGTCGATGGACATGCTAAAAGTAGCATATTTCTAACGAAATCCACTGCCTGTGATTTTTAAATAATCAAGAATTTGGAAAGATTTAGTATTATAACGTTGTTATTATTAAGCTGGAAGAAAACAAAAAAAAAACACGGGTTCTTACATAAATTATATTGAAATGTTAAATATAAACACTTATAATTTTCGTTCCCATATTTCTAATCAAAAGACACTAGTTATGATTGTCGAATAATTTTGAAAATAATCAGTAATATATCATGAAAAACACAAGACCGAAGTCATAGTATATACTAAATAGCAGACATGCCGGTAATGCTTCGGTTAAAGAAGACAGGTAACTTTCGGTCATTTCTGTGAGTAAAAATGACGAATTGGAAATATATATATATATATATATATATATATATATATATATAAAAATACAAATATTAATAAAATAGATGTTCTTGTGATCAATTAAATTTTATTATACATATTTCAGAGGTACAACAGTACGTCCTCATCAGATAAAATAAAATGATACATGACATACCCTGAGATGTTAAATGGTTAAGATTTAATTAAGGTAGTATTTTATTAATATTTGTATTTTAATATTAATAACTCTGGAAAAAATTTTTTGTAGAGTGCTTCCAATCTACTGTAAAACTCAATCTTTGATGTACTCATTGAACCTTGTTTAACTCTTTAATATAAATATATATATCAACATATTCGTAATCTACAGCTTCGAAAAATGTATCTCTGCAAAATATACATTTTCAAGAAAATTATGAGAAAAATGAAGCCGGGGGGAGGAGGTGGGGGCGGCACACACACACATGCCTGCCTACCTACATACATACATAAACAGAGAGAGAAAGAGAAACACCTCTACAGGACTAGAACTGTTTCATTCGTATGGAATCACCAGGAATGTCATTTCTATATATAATGAAGGTGCCTATACTCTACCAATGTATTGAGTACATTTTCTAACTGTGGTTACCCCCACGACACCAATTAAGAAAGGTCAATGAACATTAGATTCAGAGCATTTTTTTTTTTTTGTTACATATTTTAACGAAATACCATAAAATCTTTTTTAATATATCACGTTGAGAAACAAAACTGGTGTGTTATGTATATATATATAGAACAACAAATAATAAATGTACTCACTTAAATAAAAATTCCCATATGACTTTGTTTTTTAATAATGAACATTTTGCAGCGATACATTTTCGAAGGTAAAAATTACGAATATACTTATAGAGTATTAAAAACAAGTCATTTTTCACTCATGGAAGTTATCTTAAGTTGTCAGTGGGCTTATAACGAAGGATTACCAGCTTGCTCTCAAGTATATACATAGTGAGGTGCTCAATGGTAATTCACGTACATAAACACCAGAAAGGAGCTACGTATGTTTGTAGTTGTTACCATGTGTAAAGATAATTAATATGACATCAACATCCGGTGGGATGTTAGGGGTATCTTTAATTAAATATATAATTAAGACAGTTATGTAATATGTAGCTTGACGTTACCTTAAGTTGACGATCTCTTGCTCCACGCCCACAAACCTCCGCGTTAACTAGTGACGTAGAAAGTGTGTGTGTGTGTTGGTCCTCTGTCGGTTACTACGATGAGTGTTTCAGTTGTTCGAACAAAGGAAAAAAATACCTGTTCGCGAAATTAACGTGCACATGTCTGAGCACCCCTCAGACACGTACCCCTTTAAACGTAGTTCTCGGGGAGATTAATAGTAACACAGTGTGCGACAAGGCTAGCCCTTTGAATTACAGGTACACTTTATCTTGTATAGTGCAAGTAGTTGAGTATTCCACAGACACGTGTGCCCTTAACGTACACGGCACATGACAATACTGGCATACACAACATAAGATCAGACTGGCCCTTTGAATTATAGGTACAAATCATTTAAACAAGTTGAGTGAACTGGGGTAACATCAAATAAAGTGTCTTGTGCAAATACACAACACGCTGCCGGAAATCGAACTCACACCTGGAGATCATTAGCCGAATACTCCAACCTTTCATCTCAGCGTACTCAATAGGTAAGGTTATGTAAAAATGCTAGAGTAGGCACAAAGTTATTAGCCTCAATACAACACACGTAAATGGGGACCATGAATTTATACCTGTACTCGAGTATAAGTATATGTATATATATATACGGAGAACTGATGTAACGAGATAACCGAACATACTTATTGTACAAGTTGTTACACTTCCCATTTTATAACTTTCCGACTGAATTGGAGTTCAGATTCATTGAAAACACACGAACAAATCTAGGAATAAGAACAATTTACGCATTTCCCTGTAAATCGGAAAAAAATGATAAACACCTTTATTTAACCCATTGTCAAACTTAGCTGGGGGGTTTCATCAGAAGGTATGTGTATATCATTTAAACAACCACAAGGAAATACATAATCGAGGGGCTTATAAACCTTATCATTTATAGTAGTATCCTGAAATGTGTGTATAAATTTGCATACTATTAGTGGTTATGTTGGTAGTTAAAACACACACACACATACATAAATACATACACAATAAAATGCAGGCATAACAGACCAGATATTATGATATGAGACAGAGAAAGAAGGCAAGCACAGTAGTGAACGTTAGCTGCCCAGCAGATGCCAAGATAATATCAAAGATTAGTGAAAAGGAGAATATTTATGCAGAACTGATGAGAAATCTGCAGACATTCCACCCTGATTACACCTTCAGATTTATGCCTTTGATTATTGGGGCACTGGGGTATGTTAGTAACTGCCTCAATACAAATCTTGAGAAGCTTCACCGGAACAGAAAGAACACAACTAGTTAGGAAATTACAAGTACAATCCATTAATGGAACAGTAAAAATATGTAAAACATTCTAAAAGTTTTGCATCTAATAACTGCATATACACAAATACAGATACAAAGCATATACACATGCACACATACAACTCAAAAATACACATCCACACATACAATAACATCCATATCTACACATGCATGCATACATACATACATATCTACCTAGTTGATGTTGTGTAAATTCCAATGAGAGTCTTGTGTCTATGTTAGAAACCGACTCTCTCTCTATTGGTAAAACTTTGTGAAATTATAAAACCAGAAGAACATACATACATGCATGCATGCATGCATGCATACATACATACATACATACATACATACATACATACATGGTGGCTGCCAACTCGTTTTCAAGTACGGCCACTACTTTATATCTATGTAGGAGAACCCCTACCGATGCGCTGAACGAGTGTGACTTTTTAGTCCAGCCAGCGACTTGAAAACTCTGGTACAAACACTACACTTGTGACAATTATTGACACATAGTGCTGGGTCCATGGTACCATGTGACGACAAGTGCAGAGAGATCTCCAGATATAAAGCAATGCCTGTGCCGTGAAGCTTTTATAGTGAGCAAAGGCACTGCACAAAGCCAGTCCCACTCTCTTAACCAAGATGATATTTACCAAAAAGAAGAACAAGTCAACATCATTGGATACCATCAGGGTTGCAGGTGTTATATCAGAGTTTTCCTTCTCCTAGAATTCTGCCTTGACAAAGGCTAAGGAGTCATCTCGCCCGCTGATTTTGGATGGCCATTGACTTTTAAGAGCTCCTTTGCCCTTTGACAGGTTTTGTTTTTAGTCCTGCAGGATGTCCAAAGTCACCCTCCTCACCAAGAAACCTTGGTGGGGTTGCCAGTTTAGTCGCCAACGACCCAACCATGAGACAGGTTGTACTGGGATACATGTTACCAGTAGCACCAACTGGTGACCTGACATACATACATACATACATACATACATACATACATACATACATACATACATACATACATACATACAAGGCAAGATCTCATAGGGCTGTTTAGAGAAACCAACAAAGGCACACAGGAACTGCCCCAATGGTTAATAGCCAGACCACCCTTGCTAATAATTACCACCCAATAGCCTCCAGAGTATCATGTATAAATTATACACTGGGTGACTTAATCTGTTCTTACAGGATCATTGTGCCACCAACAAAATTATAACACCTGAGCAAGCTGGTAGAAAGAAGGAGGTGTGGGGCTGCATAGATCACATACTAACACATATAATGATACAGGAAAAAACAGCAGAGAATCACAGGAACATGACTGTGGTGTGGCTTGACTATCAGAAGGCTTTTCATAATGTACCTCATGGGTGGATTATTAAGGCTTTACAGTTAGTCAAAGTCCCAGCACGACTAGTAGCTGCTGTTGGACGCCTGACCAAGAACTGGTACACCAATTTGATCCTTAGGAGTGAGAAGGAGCAAATTAAGACTGATACAATACACTACTAGGAAGGCATCTTTCAGGGTGATAGCTTATCAGTGCTGCTCTTCGTCCTCTCACTAAATCCACTATCATACCTGCTCACAAAACAAAGTGGTCATGGAAGTGGGTCCAGAAGTATCTCCCATCTTTTCTTTGTTGATGACCTGAAGTTGCATGGGCCAAATATCAACTGTATTAAAAAACAATTGGACCTCATTACACAATTTTCTGCAGACATCAGAATGAAATTTGGTGAGTCCAAATGTGCATATTTGACAGTAAATTGTGGAAGGGTTGTGCCCTCCTCTGGAAATCTAGAGATGAACGACTTGACAATACAGCCTCTACAGTTAGGTGACAACTACAGATGTCTTGGACAGGATGAGAATGTCAGATATGATGGACCCATAAATAAGGAGAGAACCAGAACTGAATACCTCAGGAGAGTAAAGAAAATATGGTCATCAGAACTATCAGCATACAACAAATACATTGCCCACAATACTTATGCTGTGCCAATCCTAATGCCAACATTTGGTCTGCTGAACTGGTCGTTGCAAGAACTGAGTGAGATTGATGTAAGAACTCACAAGCTTCTCAGTGTTACTGGAAACTTTAACATCAATGGTGATGTGGACAGGCTATACTTCTCACACAAGGAAGGTGGCCGAGGTCTAAAATCCATATTAACATCATACGAGACCTGAATAGTAACACTGAAGCAACAGCTTCAGCAGAAGGAAAAGGTCAGCAACCATCTTGCCCAGGTTTATGAGCATGAAGGAAATAATTGTTTCTACTTTTGGCACAAGGCCAGCAATTTCCCAGTGTATTACTGGTACTTTATTTTATCGACCCCGTAAGGATGAAAGACAAAGTTAACCTCGGCAGGATTTGAACTCAGAATGGCAAGGGCCGTATATCTATGCGTCAAAGCATGGCGTCCGACCCTCTACCGATACTGCCAATTCACCGCATGAAGGAAATAATATCATTAGGATAGCCACTGATCTGGAGGAGAGATATTGAATAAGGCCTGATATAAATCTCTCTCCCAGGAAAATTGGAAGATCCCATTCAATGATCGAACAAGATTTTAAAAATGGACCAATTTACAGAGAAAGTTGTGCATGGGTACCAGAAACGAAAAACACAGACCATAGAGGGGATAAATCATTCAAAAAGCCTGGCATGGAGTTCCAACAAGTTTATGACATCCACCTTGAAGGATATCTCTATGCAATACATGAACACAAAATCCCTACCAAATATCTGCTACACGAAAGAGGAGGGTGATCAATCGGCAATAAATGTAGGCTTTGTAAAACAAAGATCGAAGATGTTAGCCACATTGTTGCCAACTGCGAAAGAATGTTGTCCCACTACTACCTCCCTATTAGATATGATGTGATAGCTAGAACCATCTAGAGTGCACTTAGGAAAACAAAAACAAATAAGGAGGAATATGTTGAGATAGATGACACTAAAGAATACTGGTGGAACCTGAAAATAAAAACTGCCACCAAATTAAAGGACAACCGGCCTGATATTGTTGTTTGGGACCACACATTGAAAACATGCTCTGTTGTAGAGATCAGCTGGCTACTTGATGTCAAAGTTGTAAGAGAAGGAGGACATCTACGTACCATTGATGAGGAGTTTGCAGATCCAGTATCCAAGATACACTTTCAGCTTCATACCCATCATTATTGGTGCTACAGGTTATATACCAACCCGCTTGGACCAAAGTATAACTGAACTTGGATTTGTAGACAAAGAGCGCAGTTCCCGAATTCATAGACTACAAATGGCTGTGATAGCTGGCACCTTCAAAATTTGCAAAACATTCTTGCGATTCAAGGGATGACAATTTCTTTTTTCTTTACAACCTTGCCACCTCGAAGGTGGCCAGCCAAAAATGTACTCGAAATTAAGAGAAAGAGAAACAAAAATACATATATACATACATGATGGCTGCCCCCTCGTTATCAAGTATGGCCATTGCACGATATACCATTATTAATAATTATTAATTAACTCTATCGTGCAATGCCTGTGCATGAAGATATTTAAAGTGAGGAAAGACTGTGCACTGAGCCAATCCCACTCTAGAGCCGGAGGTTTTAAATCGGAGTTATCCCAGTTTCCTGAGTTGCCTCCTCCTAGAAGAATGCCCTGACAAAGGCTAGGGGTCCTTAAATCCTAGTGGTTTAACCGCGCGATCGGGTGTCCAGCCCGACTATTTCTATGTCCCCATGCATATACATACACATGCAGCCATATATATACATATACATACATATGTACATGTGTATATACATATTTACACACTTTTGAATGGCCGTTGACTCTTATGAGTTCTTCCACCCTTTGTCATACATACATAAAGACACCCAGCTCGTAACTTGGTAAAAAGTAAACAGGGAGGCTGTGATGATGTTTGCTGTCCAACACAGAAATTACACGCACATAAACATGGAGATAGCTATATGAATGCTCACAAAACGGGTACATAGTTATATGAATGTATCAATTCATATAATTTTAACGTACGTGTAATCGTTCGGTTTTTACAAATCACACACATATATGTGTGTGTCTGTGTGTATATATATATATATATATATATATATATAGTTGAACAAATAAAACAAAATAAACACAGGGATGCAAAAATACAAAGTCATACTAGGATCACTCTTGGAAGGGAGTGGATGAAGGTTCTCCGTTTTGGACAGAAGTCCTTCATCAGGAAATGGAGAGTTCAGATAGGGAGAGAAAGTTTGGTAAAGATTGTGAAAGACATGTATATGTAAACACATCTTCCACGGCATATCAACAACAAAAAAATCTTTAAAAGTTCGAACGTATATATAGAAATAATGTTCAAACTTCCTGTCTGATGAAAACATATTGAATAATCGTTGAATAACAACCTCTCTGTACCTTCAGAATGTGCATAACAGGATAATGTAATGGAATAAAATGATGCATAATATGTAATAATGTCTCTCTTCCTTTTCTTATTGATACTCCATCTGATACCATATACATAATACCTTGTGGCATCCATGACATCGAGTGCTTCTGCCTAATTACAATATTATTGGTTGACTGATTGGATTAGTCAACACTGATTATCAGTACACACACATACATACATATAATCTTCCTCTGGTCCTCCTTCCTACCTTTTCTACATCTTCAGTTGGTGTTCTTTGGTTTGTAGAATGTTTTTCTTTTTTAAGTCTTTATTTGTGTAATTCAGAGAAAGGCGCAACCCGTCTTATATCTACATGTTTTGTTGCAGTTTAATGTGCACTGGAATGAACAGTATCAACCTTCATTTTTACCGAAGTGCTTTCCAAACGCTCACTGAGGAGAAAGAATTGTCCGTTTTTGTATTATCTTTATCGTGTGCATCCCCCTGTTTCAGACACACACACACACATATATAAGTCCTAGCGATCCAAAGCACTACATGTCATTAGTTTATCCTAGGTAGGTGATAATGAGTGATGGAGTATTCATTTTATCAAATAATTGTTTCTACGTTAGGCACAAGGCCAGCAATTACTCAGTGCATTACTGGTACTTTATTTTATCGACCCCGTAAGGATGAAAGGCAAAGTCAACCTCGGCGGGATTTGAACTCAGATCGTAAAGGGACGTAACTATGCTGGAAAGCAGGGCGTCCGACCCTCTACTGATACTGCCAGGTTAAATCACCATAATTGTTTATTGCATTATATATATTTCTTTTACATGGTTATTCATCTGACAACGCCAGATGCTTATGCAATCATATCACAATGATTGCATAACTTCACCAATGATTGTGTAGTCACATGAATAACCATGTAACAGAAATATATATAATGCAATAAGCAATTATGGTGATTTAATCCCGTCAGGGTTCGGTACACAACCTGCTCTTGTTCATTATAGTCCTCCAAGTCATAACAGAGAAGTTTAAAACTGGCTGCCTATGGGAACTTCTTTACGTTAACGATCTGGTACTTATAGCAGAATCAGTAAAGGAGCTAGAGAATAAATTCTGGCTATGGAAACAGCAGCTGGAATCAAGAGGACTGAGAGTAAACTTAGCTAAGACAAAGGTGTTGATAAGTAAGAAAAAGGACAAAACTCTGATTCCATCAGGGAAATGGCCATGTTCAATATGTAGGAGTTGGCATAATTTCTATAAAATGTACACATTGCAGATCTTGGGTACACAAGAGATGTGGGATAGCAGGCAAGTTAACAGGTAGGGAAAACTATATATGCAGTAGATGTACAGGGAAATTTGACAGTAGAAATCGCAGTGATAGACACATTTTTCAAATGCAGGTAGGACCTATAGAGGTGGTTGATAGCTTCTGATACCTAGGTGATCAAATTAGTAAAGGAGGAGGGTGCTCTGAGGTCATGGTTTCCAGATTAAGGACAGGTTGGTAGAAATTTAGGGAGCTGCTTCCTCCATTGACAAAAAAGGGTTTCTCCCTACAAACGAAAGGCCAGTTATATGATGCTTGTGTGAGATGCACAATGCTGCATGGTAGTGAGATATAGGCAGCAACTGTGGAAGATATGCGACAGCTGGAGAGAAATGAAGCAAGCATGCTCCATTGGATGTGCAATGTCAATGTGCGTGAACGATCGAGCATGGATGTCTTGAGAGAGAAACTGTGTATAAGAGGGATAGGCTATAGTGTGCGTGAAAGAAGACTATGTTGGTATGGACATGTGATGCGCATGAAGGATGACTGTTGGGTAAAGAAGTGCCAAGAAATCCCAGTAGAAGGAAGACCACAAAAAACATGGGCGGAGGTGGTGAGAGCAGACCTCAGATCGCTGAAGCTCATGGAGGAGATGACAAGGGACCGTGATAAATGGAAAAATGCCGTGCTCTATAAGAGCCGTCCCACCCTTGCAAGTAAGGAAAAGCAGATGTAAAATGATGATGATGGAAAGATTCAGGACCCATTTCGGCGGCTAGATCTGAACCAGTTCGGATCTGTCAAAACGGCCAGAGCTCAGCCGTCGAGGTCCTGAATCTTTCCATATTACCCACTCTACTACCCCAAGTATCAAGTACTCTGGTGTGTTATGGTCTTTCTGCTATCTTCCCACACCCTATTTGTTATATATATATATATATATCTCAAAGGTATATATTGAGTTAGAAACTCAAAATAGTCTCTTACAATAAAATATCCGAGCCGTATATTATAATTGAATATAAAAGAAAAAGGAACACAGATATATACATATATGTGTTCAAATAGTAAGGGACCAAATTCGCTAAGGTAAAAAGAATACTAACTATAGACAATAGGGTTTGCCAGACTCAATTTAAGAATAAATCAAGAAAATAAATGCAAACCGGAATTGTGGTAACTACCAATCACCCGGACAGCTTTGGTAATGCTGTTTCGCAAAATTAATTGTGAAGAGGGATACCGATTCTTGCTCATCAGTGACTGAAGAATTAGTATCCTGGACACTTCTAAGTATATTAAAAAAACTGAATAGTGTGCGTGAACACATATATGTATATATTTGTGCTCGTTTTTCTTTTATATTCAATTATATATATATATATATATATATATATATATATATATATATATATATATATATATAATTGATAGATGATGATATAGTATAATAGATGATGATATAGTAATAATAATAAATTTGAAGACTAAAATCCAAAGAGGGCTCGATAAGGATAAATATATATCAAATATATAAGAACCGTTGAGCAAATATTTATTAAAATAACAGATTAAAGTTTAAGCAAAGAATCGCTGCTTTCACCCTTAACGGGATCTTCGGAAGATCCTGTTAAGGGTGAAAGCAGCGATTCTTTGCTTAAACTTTAATCTGTTATTTTAATAATTAATATATATATATATATATATAAACACACACATACACACATATATAAGGCTACATAATAACTCCAGACATTGGTCAATCGACAACAATTGTCGGATACATTATGCTTTGTTAGAAACCATTTAGTTAAAATGACAATTAAGAAGAAATAAGATTTAAAAAAAGACGTTTCATGTTACACTTGGAAAGGAGGGTGGGGGTAGAGAGAAAAGTGGTCTACATGAGTAAATTTACCAAAAAGCAGGTGAAAGTAGCGAGAATGGCATGAGTGAATTAGTCTACTCTCAGTTTGTGTCTGTAGATCAGACACCAACAGTTGGGAGAGGAGACTCGCCTTCACTTAGCCTTAGGTGTTCATCTCTCTGTACCAGGAGGACGGAGTGCTTTATTCACTCGCCTTTAGGTACTCAGGGTGATAGCAGATCTGTTGGGTTCCTCGCTTAGCTTTAGATATTCAATTCTCTTTACCAGGAGGACAGAATGCTTTATTTAATTGTATACTATGTCTACTTGTTACCTATTTATTTTTTCTCATTTCTATGCCAACCTCCTCATTCATGTTGTAACTTGTTTTTGTAAGGTCTCTTTCATTCAATACCATTGTGGCTAATAATATATCATGTGGATTAGCAGTATCGGTAGAGTCGGACACAATGCTTTGCAGCATAGAGTTATGGCCCTTTATGATTTGAGTTCAAATCCCACGCGAGGTTAACTTTTCCTTTCATCCTTACGGGGTCGATAAAATAAATACCAGTCACGCACTGGGATCAATTTAATCAACTTCCCACTCCCCCAAATTGCTGGCCGTGTGCCTATATAAGAAACCATTATTATATTCAAATCAAAGGGCGGTGGATTGCCAGTATCGGTAGAGGGTCGGACGCCATGCTTTCCAGCATAGTTACGTCCCTTTACGATCTGAGTTCAAATCCTGCCGAGGTTGACTTTGCCTTTCATCCTTACGGGGTCGATAAAATAAAGTACCAGTAATGCACTGGGTATTTTGCTGGCCTTGTGCCTAAAGTAGAAACAATTATATTCAAATCCCGCTGAGGTTAACTTTGCCTTTCACCCTTACGGGGTGGATAAAATAAAATACCAGTAATACACTGATTTATTGCTAGCCTTGTGCCAAAAGTAGAAACAATTATATTCTACGTGGTAGATTGGCAGTGTCGGTAGAGGGTCGGACAACATGCTTTGCAGCAAAGAGTTACGGCCCTTTATGGTCTGAGTTCAAATCCCACCGAGGTTAACTTTGCCTTTCATCCTTATGGGGTCGATAAAATAAAGTACCAGTAATACATTGGAATAATTGCTGGCCTTGTGCCAAAAGTAAAAACAATTATAGTCTACGTGCAGCAAGAATCTCAACGATTCCAGCTCTACCCCCACCCTCTAACGATGTCAAGCAGCATTGATGCAACCAGAGTGTCCAAATTGTTTTATGGCCCACATTTCCATAAATATTTGCATGAAAGAACATAAATAACAGGACGACGATTATAGTTTGTGAAGCTGTGGTTTCTTTAATCGTTGACCATCTCCAAAATAAATTCTTACACGTGTTTTCGGTGATCCTCGGGAAGTATAATGCATGGTGGGTGAGCTTAACATGTGTTATCACTCATGGGAGGTGGGTAATCCTAAATGGGTTTTCATGGTTTATATACCCTGAGCTAATTATTGTGCTTTATAAATATATTATGCTTATTTAATGTTTTATCAATCTTTTTATTCACCTATTGTATAACGGCCCGTATATTTGTTTTTATAGAACTTTGTCCAGCCTCGCAGGCATTGTAACCCGTGATAGTAGACAACTACATAAATGGCTTCATTTGTCAGGGCACATGGTCAACTTTAGTAGAACAATTTTTTTTTTTTTGTTTTGTTTTTTATGGGTTTAGTCAGAAGAAAGGGAGTTGTATCAAGGGCTTTTAAAACTTGGAAACACGACTTAATGAGGGGAGCAAAGGGGGAAATTGCCCTGGGCCCCCTGTAGTGGGGGAGGGGGCACCAGCGACAGCCGTAGCAATTTATTTGTGCCATCAGCTGGACTTTTTAGTTTTAGGATGGTTAAAATTTTTGAATTTAATATCTATGTATAACTTTTCAATTCCAATTACTTCCGCCAAGCTAACTTTGATATCTAAATTTCGGGGCTTTGCTGTGTATTCCAATATTTTGTGTATAAAAAATGGTCTACATCCAACCCCGAGCACGATACAGCCAAAGAAAAACATGGACAGGCAAGAAGAGACATTCTAGTCGACTGAGATGAGATGACACTGGCGACTCAGAAAGAAAAAAAAAGGGAAAATATTGTAAAACATTTTGTTAAGTGCTCTTTGTTTTCTCCGAATCATTCCTATAAATTATTTTTATATTTATTTCATATTTTTATGCAATTTGAATCCTAGCACCTTCGCTTCTATATCACTTTGTTTCGTCCCAGCGTCAAATATAACGTAAACCTTACGCTTCGAAAAGGATTAAAAGGGAAACTCCAGGGCGTGTGATTGAGTGTGCGGATCTTCTGGCCCCTTTTTGTTTCCTTTTTACATATATGTATATCAATATAAACAAACTGAATTTGATTGTTCGTATTTGACACAAGATAAACAATGAAAGGTAGTTGACATATTTATATTTCATGAAATGCTGTATATTTTAATAAAATGCACTGCCTATAATTAAAAAAAACTATGCTTATATAATGTTTACAGTATAATATGTGCGAGTCGTATGTGGCTAACAAATGAAACAATTCTTATTTATTTTATTCTGCCGGTATTTGAATTGCTAGTAATCAAGCTGTTTCCTACAGCCTTTGATATATCAGCAAACCAGCTTGTAAAGTCAGGAAATTCATATCTATATCCACATCTTGAACCAAATTCCTACTGGAATCAACTTCCCGTAAACATTTACCCTTCCCGTCCTAAAAATAGACGTTATTTAGCAAGAAGAGTTTGTTACGCGATAACAACAAACAGGACACTTGTATGTTAATTGACAGACGGGAACGAAAACATAATTTAAAAAATAAACGCACTAAAGAATAGTACAATTACAGAAGCCAAATAAAATAAGGGGAGCAGAAAATAGGCGATTAATATTTAGTTATGAAAACAAGCACGTAAATGTCAACATACGTATCACATGATGAGGCCATCTTAAGGTGTGGTAATTATAGCCTTATAATTCCAATCGGCTACATTCATTTCCGGTGTACATCAAACATAGTCCAACCACCACAAATGTGCCGTCACTCTAAATTGTTGTTGATATTATAAAACTAACCTTAATACTTCATCTAGTAATAGAGAACGATGGAGATTATATATAGTAGAGAATTCAAATCTATCAATGCAACATGTAGCATATAAATATATATTTATTTATAAATTAAATCTAACGTCTACATTCATATCCGGTGTGTGACCAGCATAGACCATCCTCCACAATTTGGTCTCCGCCACAGTGTTGACGTTGTTTGTGAAAGATAGGTGCTATTAGTATGTAGTATATAAAAATATATGGAGATTTCTAGCGTTCTTGACACCCGGACCACATCCCTACTCACTGCTATCGGAGCGGAGTTCGCTGTCCGCAGGTGCGAGCCCCGCGATGTAGAGTAGTTGTTCTAACACGCCTACCTCGCCGTCCTCCGAGTCAATGTATTCTCAATTCTGTTGGATGGTACCCAGAGGCGGAAAGTAAGTTAGGTGGAGGATACCCGTTCGACGTCACACATTTCTTCTTCTTTCCAGAAGTTATTTCTGGAAAGGAGTTTCTTACATATGCCTGAATACTTGAACCAAAAAATACATGGTATTTCAGTGTGAAACATTTATTTTCCTGGTTTTCTCCTAACGGCAAGATCCTGGCAATCACCCTCACCTCCATCCTCGGAGTTTTCCCAACGATACTTTTTTTTCGCCTGTTGTCAAGGAATAGGACCACGAAACCTGTCTGAACAGATATATTTGTGGAAAAATTGGGGTGAAAGGGGGTGGAAAGACCATCGAAACTTTGCAAATCTTCACACCTCTCGCGTTTGGTTGGAAGCAATTATCTTTCCTCGATTTTTTTCCGGGATAATAGAGGCATACAATAGACTTTTTAGTATTATTACAGAACACACCACTCGATTTCAGCAGGAAAAAAATATTTTTCCTCGTTTTTTTTTCTTTTTCGTGTGCTGTTAATCAAGGGCCTTGTTTCAGGGGGTACCAAGGGACACAACACACACACACACTTTTTCAGGAACGGAGGACAAACCATCTCCCCCCCCCCCATACTTTTTATCAATTAAAAAACAAAGAGTTTAAACGGCCCTCAAGCCAGCCGAGGAAAAAATACGAGAGTGTACCTTAAATAAATTAAAAAGAAACGAAGAAAATAAATAAAAGAAGCTTGTCAACGAATTCCTTAGGGACATAAAAGAAAAACGAAAAAAATCAAAGAAAATGAAAATAAGAACAACGCAACTATGACAACAGTTACAAGAACAACTTCAACAGAAACGACAAGAAAAAGAAGCAATTGTGATGATAGGTGTGGGTGGGTGTATACTTATACATACATACAAACATACACGCATGCATACGTACATACATACATTGATACACAGGCCGGCGTTGGTGTTTGATGAGGTTGAAAAGCTGTGGTATTTAATCTCCCTAGGTAATAAAATCTGGAGATAAAATTCTTTCTCTCCTTACCAAAAAACATAAATCATGTCAACATCCTTATAGGCACATATACACACTTAAATATAAATGCATGCATATATACAAATATATAAATGTATAGCTATATACATACGTAAATGTATGTATATATATATATATGTATGCATGTATGTAGATTTATATATATATGTATATATTACACACACACATATATATATATTATATAGATTTTTTTTTTTTTTTTTTCCCAGTATCACACATCAATCTTAAATTACTTTTCATATGTTGATTTAAAACTTCACTATTCACAAGTGTTTTTTAACCTTCATATCATGTATCCCTATTTTATCTGACGAAAACGCAAATGTCATCTCATGATGATATTTGTTTTTGAAATGCGCATAATAAAATACATGGAACTCTTTTAAACATCTTCTGATCTTATATTATAAATTATATATTATATATATATAGATAGATTATATTATATATTATGGAATACTAAGAGTGGGAAATGAAATTTCGTTTCATTTTTTCCGTTTATCGTTTTCGGTGCACCCGGCCGATTAACCCACTCGATATGCAAATTAGGCTACTCAGCCGTTAATATGCATAAGGTAAGTATATACGTTCAACAATCTGGCAGGAAGGTATACGTTGCTGACGATAGCTAATAAGCTTGAAACTAGTACAGCGTTCCTTTGTCAGTGTTGAACAAACGAGCAACGATGGTTGCTAGACACTACGGCTTAATACGGGATGTTTGTTTACAAACACACCGAGCATTATAATAAATGTTCGATGAATCCATACGTACATATATATATGTGTGCATGTATGTATATATATACATACTACTATACGTCTGTATACATATATGTATGTACGTGTACATACTTATATATATATATATATACATATATATATATATACATATATACATATATACATATATATATATATACATATATATATATATATATATATATATATATATATATATATATATATATACATATACATATATATATATATATATATATATATACATATATACATATATATATATATACATATATACATATATATATATACATATATATATATACATATATACATATATAGAAAGATTTGAATGGATACAGTTTAGTTGAAAGGAATTTATTGACACGTGTTTCTATAACAGTTACAAAACCTAAAACAGCTATCTACAAACTTTTAGTTATGCAGACATTCAATATTTCAATGTTATTATTTACTGTCATTTAATCAGAATAATATTACTGAGGACCTATTTAGTTTTTATAGAGAATATTAGGAGGGAGGGGTGAAGTTGTTAGAAGAATAGTTGAAGGAGTGGTTTTTCGATAGCAGTGAGAATTCTTGGTGGCAGTGAGTAATTAGATTCCCATCTGTTGTTTTGACATTTTTTATAGAATATATTATTGGTTATTTTTCTAAATCTATAGAAGGATTAGAGATAGTAAAGATATGCGTGGTTGGTTTTGTGTTTGCACTTAATTAACATTCAGACTTAAATTTTTCTTTCAAGTGTACGTATCCTTTCACCCACGCATTCACACACAAATATATTTGCACACCTCTACAAAATACATATACTCACAATTCACATATTCATACTTACATATATATACACATGCATACACATATATATACACACATGCAAAGAGTACTTATGGTATAACCCCGAATACAATAGCTCCATTAGTACAAATTTACCAGTACTCTTCTTTAAAATAATTAAAAGACATTTTCCCACATCACACAAATACCACAAAATCCTAAACCCTACCACTATAAGACTGTCATACTCTACAGCGTTAAACCTTGAACAACACATAAAAAAGATCAATACTAGAAGGTTAAACGAAAACACTAAGAACTTAAGTACAAAGAACACAAAAAAAACAGTAGACAATACACTACAGAACATAAATAAACCACACCTAAGTTCGTCCGCAATACTACTCCAGAGAAAACCCAACGTACACAACTGTAACTGCACCTATCCTGACAACTGCCCCCTCGGCAATAACTGCCTGGAAAAAAATATTATTTATAAGTGTACCATTAAATCCGGAGGCAACGAGTGGTATTACGTGGGATCAACAGCAACATCGTTTAAATCTCGATTGTATAGGCATTCTTACTCAATAAAACACCAGAGCCAAAGAAATGTAACAACTTTAGCAGAAAAAGCTTGGACGCTCAGGGATAGCGATCAAAAGTTTACCCTAAAATGGGAAAAATTAGCTAAAACCCAAAGCTTTTCCAGGAGCCAAAATTTCTGCAAATTGTGTAATCTTGAGATTTATTACATAATCACACACAAGAAGAAACTGCTGAATAACAGAATTGAACGAACATTATTCTGCCGTCACAGAACTAAAACCCTTTTTTCCCACTACAAGCCGAATATTACATAAAAGAGGGACATCCCCCAACTATATAAACCTTAATCTAGTTAGAAAAATATAAAAACAATCTCTTCTCAACATATATTAATAACCTTAAATTACCACACTAATAATGGAAAGATATGCTGATGAGAATAGGTGCAAATATGCGATAATGAATGTGTCTAAAAACGTCCATAAGTATGTATATATATGTGAAAATGTATATAAATAAGTAAATATATATATATGTTTGATGTGTATAGTTAGATGTAAGTGTATTCATGTATTAAAGTGCTTATATATATATATATATATGTATATATATATATATATATGTATATATATATATATATATATATATATATGTATATATATATATAGAAAGAATTCTAAAGGAGATATCATCGAAATTATCAACACTTATCACGATGATGGACACACAATCCTCTATTTTAAAGGAAATAGAAAAACAATCTACAGACGGAAAACTTATAACTGAACATATAAACTCTGAAATTAAGAATTTAGCTGAAATTATACCAACAGTTATCAAAGATACAAGAGAAAGCCTACCACAACCCCCTTGGATGTCAGAAATAAACGAAAGAAATTTGGAAAACAAAACACATCGAATAAGAAAAGAAATGTGGAAGACATGGAAAAAATTCCTTAACATAAGAAAACAAAATTTCTGGAAAGCATACAGATGCGAAAAATATGTCGAAACACATTCGAAATGGCTCTCTCTAACGGCACCCATACTCCCTCGTAAATACCTAATTACAGAAATTGCAGGAGAACCAGAAGAAGAAACAAAACTCCGATGGGAACTTACATTGACAAAATTCAGGACCGACATCTCCATTTCTGAATGTAAACAA
The DNA here is from genome assembly GCA_964016885.1 of Eledone cirrhosa. Lineage (NCBI taxonomy): Eukaryota > Metazoa > Mollusca > Cephalopoda > Octopoda > Eledonidae > Eledone > Eledone cirrhosa. The sequence goes on from CAXHJY010000652.1 coordinate 33,187, forward strand.
TCCCGCTACAAAGCCAAATATGAAGCTATTGATGACCAAATTGAAGTTGAAATTTCAAAGCTAACGACTGGTATTATAGCTGAAAAACTACGAGAACTATGGATCGGAGATATCTCAAAAGAAGAAAACAAATCAAGAAAGGTATGGCAGCAGAAACAATTATTTCTCGATGAATATGCTGCAAATTACGGTAAAGACTCTGGAACCCTGAGAAAAAGCATTAAAAGTGGACAATCTCATCAACACAACATACGCCAGAACACGTGCCAACACAAACACTCACCTTACCTTGAATCAAAGAAGAACTACGGTAATAACTCTTCGCTTTTTCTACAAAAACACCCTATCGCACACAACATGAACAAAAAGCACAAACACGATAGGTATTCCTTTGACCAGACCATGAGAAGTAGTAAAACCAGGAGATCATTCTCAAGATCTCAACAGAGACTACCAACAAGGAATGTGGAAACAAAACGTAGAATAACCAGATCACTCTCAAGATCTCAACAGAGATTGCCCACAAGAAACTGGACGAAAAAACGATCTAAACCTGAAAGCAAACCTAGGTCATTTTCCCAGATTGTTAAAAATAATGCTAACAGGAAGAAAAATAATATACAGAATACCAAAAATAGGACAAAATACATAACGAAACCAAATATAATATCACGACCAAAAGTTCATCAAGCGAACACCAACAGGAATATAAATCCTGAACAGAGAAAAATTCATTTTTTAACGTCAGGACAACAAAAACCGGAAAAAGAAAAACTCCAGGAGGAAACATACCCAAAACAGCTGTACACGTAGATCCTAAAATAATTAATTTATCTAAAAGAGATCTTGACAATGATGAAATGCAAATTCTGTCAAAAGGACTGAAATTCACACCGACTCCAACAGTCAACCACCAAGAACTGAAGGAGGATACCCAAGAATTCTGTCGAAAATTACGTCTTGTAGAATTCTTCGCTGATAAAAATAATGAGAGTGATGAATCACTAGTAAAGAATAAATCAAATTTCACTCCGCCAAAAGGAAGAAATATCTATCTCGACCAATACATTGACATCCTGTCTAAATTTCCTCTTAGACATAATACTAATGTTAGGCCAAACATTAATAAATCAGAAATGTCTGCACTTAAACGTATACAAAATGACAAAACAATAATAATTAAACAAGCAGATAAAGGGGGTGCAGTTGTTATAATGGATACTGAATACTACAAGGATTTGGTTGAGGAACAACTGAAAGACACAACATTCTATCATGAAATACCGTCAAATATAGACCACAACATCATGAAGAAGATCAACAACCTGGCTTCAAAATACCACAACTCATTTACTGATAAGGAAAGAGACTACATCACCAATTTTGAGCCGAAACCCAGCAACCTGTATGGCCTACCGAAAGTTCACAAGTCAAAAGAAATACAACTGGCAGTAAGAGAACAAAACAGTGAGTACATTAAATTATTACACCCAAAAGACTTAAAACTTAGACCTATTATAGCTGGTCCAACATGCCCCACTCACCGTCTAAGCAATTTTGTTGACATTATTTTGAAACCACTATGTATTCACATACCCAGTTTCATCCGGGATGATATCGACTTCCTGTCCCATCTTCCCAAAACCACGGAAACGAATTCACTTCTACTCAGTTTTGATGTGGTAAGCCTTTACACCAACATTACACATGATTTAGGAATAAAGGCGGTTAAATACTGGGTGGAAAAACATAGAGAAGTGATTCCCATTAGATTCACAGCGCCATTTATATTAGACGCAGTTAAACTTATTCTGGAAAACAACACTTTCTTCTTCAATGGAAAGAATTACATCCAAATTAGAGGCACAGCGATGGGAACGAAGTTTGCTCCCGTTTACGCGAACTCTGTAATGGGATACTTAGAACAACAACTCTACCAAGAAATAGAGGAAAAATATAGTACTGACTTTAGAAAGTACATTGAAAAATCTTGGAAGAGATACCTTGACGACTGTTTCATCATCTGGACAGAATCTCTAGATACTCTGGATGAGTTCAATATCCTCCTGAATAACCTACACCCATCTCTCCAATTCACAAAAGAGATGAGTAGGACCAAATTACCATTCCTAGATATAATGATAATCAAAAACGACACCACCATTACCACGGATATATATTATAAACACACAGACACCCATCAATATCTGAATTTTAAGTCGTGCCATCCACCTCATACAAAACGCAACATCCCATACTGCCTAGCCAGAAGAATTTGTACCATTGTAGAAGATACGAATACCAGGTACAAACGCCTAACAGAACTAAGAGAATTTTTGCTCAAACAAAAATACCCATCTCTACTTATAGAAAATGGCATACAGCGGGCTATAAAAATACCTATACAACAACTTAGAACAACCCAAAGAAGAAGAAACCAAGAACTGGTCATACCATTTATAATGACACACAACCCATGTCACCAGAATATCTTCAACACTGCCAAAGCAAACCTACCGATCATTGCTCAAAGTAATGAATTAAAAGGCTTAATCACAGATCGATCTTTGACTCTTAGTAAAAGACAGCCAAAAAATTTGAAGCAATTGCTAACAAAAGCAAAGTTTGACCTTAACAACAAAGACCAATCATTCACTGTATCTAAATGCAATGATAATCGATGCGGCACATGTCAATCCATACACGCCGGTCAATATATGAAAACAAAAACTGGAAAAATATTCACAAATGCAAATATGAACTGCAAAAGCAGAAATCTAATTTACTGCATTAAATGCCCGAATTGTGAAGAACTATATGTCGGTCAAACTGGAAATGCACTATCGGAACGTGCACGGGTACACCGTCAACAAATCAGAGACCCAAATGTCCGTCAGATACCCCTAAGCGGCCACCTGGCAACATGTGGTCAGGGAATATTTATAATATTCCCATTCTACAAATTACACAGCCCAAGTGAAATCAAGAGAAAAATCAAAGAAAAGAATTTTATTGATAAATTCAAACCCAAGCTAAATGAACAATAATAACGCCTAGGGGTATTACTTCTACTACCACTATGACCACGACCACTAACAACAACAACAACAACAACAATAATAATAATAATAAAAGTGATGTTGATGGTGATGATTAATAGAAAATGCTATTTTCATCATTTCAAAAAAGCAAAACAATTGATACGTTGGATATGACTATTGGTCGTTAGCATGCTCAACCAGCCGTGACGCTTAAACCAATCAGCTGTAGTAATTCAGTGAAACTACACACTGATTGGTCGAAATACAGTTTACAGGGCTTTGCATTCTGGAGCCACTTTTCTCTGTATAAAATGTATAAAAGGTAGGAAATTTACCCATCTCATTACAGTTGAAAATTGCAAACTCGACTGTCACCACATATCATGAACCTGAAGATTGCGAAAGCATGAAAGTACTTGTTCAATTAACACTTAGAATTTAATATTCTATCATACTATTTCATTATAATACCATATTATATATATTTTAAAGGATTGTAAATAAAACGAGTAAATCAGACAAAGTTGGAATTCCTCTTATTAATATATATATATATATATATGTATGTATATATATGTGTGTATGTATGTGTATATAGATGTGTATGTATGTGTATGTGTGTACACATGGACTAGAGTATGTATGTATATATGTGTGTGTCTATACGTGTGTATATAAAGATAAGTTGAGTATGAAAATGTATACACATGAGCGCGTATGTATGTACATGAATACATGTGTGTATATATATGTGTATGCATGTGTATATATATGTAAGTATGAATATGTGAATTGTAAGTATATGTATTTTGTAGAGGTGCGCAAATATATTTGTGTGTGAATGCGTGTGTGAAAGGATACTTACACTTGAAAGAAAAATTTAAGTCTGAATGTTAATTAAGTGCAAACACAAAACCAACCACGCATATCTTTACTATCTCTAATCCTTCTATAGATTTAGAAAAATAACCAATAATATATTCTATAAAAAATGTCAAAACAACAGATGGGAATCTAATTACTCACTGCCACCAAGAATTCTCACTGCTATCGAAAAACCACTCCTTCAACTATTCTTCTAACAACTTCACCCCTCCCTCCTAATATTCTCTATAAAAACTAAATAGGTCCTCAGTAATATTATTCTGATGAAATGACAGTAAATAATAACATTGAAATATTGAATGTCTGCATAACTAAAAGTTTGTAGATAGCAGCTGTTTTAGGTTACGTAACTGTTATAGAAACACGTGTCAATAAATTCCTTTCAACTAAACTGTATCCATTCAAATCTTTCTATATATGTATATATATATATATATATATATATATGCGCCGTGTGACAAGAAGCTTGCTTCCCAACCACATGTTTCCAGGTTCCCACTGCCCGGGCCGACCGAAGCCCTGTGAGGGGATTTGATAGACCGAAACTAAAAGAAGCCCGTCGTATATATGTCTGTGTGTGTCTTTGCGTTTGTGTTTGCCCTCCCACCAATGCTTGTAGGTTTGTTGAAGTCCCCGTAACTTACTGAGGCGATGCTCCAGCATGGGCGTATTCCAAAGACAGAAAAAAAAAGTAAAGTGTATATTATGTGTGTAGAAGAGGGGTCTCAAACTCAAGGACACAAAAGGGCTATTAGGTCCTGGAGGAGAGGTACAATGGGCCAAACGTGGTGGTGGGTGATGATTTTCACTAGTTATAATCGTTTTTTCTATAAGCACAAAGCATGAAATTTGGGGTTTAGGGTATAGTCGATTACATCGATCCCAGTTCACAACTGGTACTTAATTTATCGACCCCAAAAGGATGTGTAGCAAGCTACTTTCCTTTGGCCCATTTGTAAACTATACGTGCGTGATTTGGCTAAGTCAGGCCAATCGTGAGCCGCGCACGAATATATATTTCCAGCTTCCGCCAAAACAGATTTTCCCGCTTTCTTTCGATATACTATCTCTTGTTGCTTCAATTATGGAAAGGTAAACGCCATTTTTCTTTTGCCGTTCGGCCACTAGCCAATATGTAACGACAACAACATAACTACGGCCTGGCCAGCACCCCAGCCTTAATTTGTTTATTCCTTTGCTTGGCATGCCAGCTCAACCTTTGTAATCGGTTTTTAAATAAATTATGTAAAAATATTGTAAAGTCTTGTGATACTATTACCACAGCCATAGCCTTTAAATATGGTATGGAAAGATCATTTCCGGCGTTATTATCACTGCAACAATAGAACTTGGGATTTACAGCTGAATCTCAAACAATAAAATACATCATTAACTTTGCCTTTCATCCTTACGAGGTCAATAAAATAAAGTACCAGTAATGTACTGGGTAATTGCTGCCCTTGTGCCTAAAGTAGAAACAATTATTTTATATACTGCTAAAATGGTGACCCGCCGTGGGAATATTTCCGTACGAAATATTCCTCTGAAAAAAAATATATATATTAGCAGTATTTAAAAAAAAACAACACGCAACCTTTCTTATTCATATTGTATCGACACACCATTTAAAAACTTTCTTGTTGAAATTGTGCCAACATGGTATGGTGTTGCTTTCCTTCAATAAATTGATGAACCCGCCGTAGGAAATATTCCTTAAAAAAAAAAATTAGCAGTATTTCAAAAAATTATAACACGAGAACATTTTTTTTTAATGGCTACCATAGCACCGCCAGCAGCCGCTATCGTGAACCACTAAACCAGCAGCAACAACACTGGTTAATCACAACCATAAATCACACGGGAAAAATGTTTTCAAAACGACAACTTCGTGACCTTCAGCAGCAACTGACGCAACAGCACCAACAATGTGGCAGCGTTATAGTTATACCGTTGTAACCACTACCTCTACGAATAGCAGGATCACAGCTAAAATTACGTCACCAACGACAACAGCTCTGGTACATTTACCACAACAACTACAGCTACACAGCTCTGGTACAACATTTACCACAACAACTACACAGCTCTGGTAAAACATTTACCACAACAACTACAGCTACACAGCTCTGGTAAAACATTTACCACAACAACCACAGCTACACAGCTCTGGTAAAACTCTATGAACAGCATCATCATTGACAATAACTACTGGTAAAACATTTACCATAACTAAGAATTAATGCAAGATCAACAACTTTAAAAACATTTGACAAATTTTTCGCTCATCTCAGACTTCATTCGTTTTCTATTAAGACCCCGGGTGGTCACGTTATAAATAGCAAACAGCTAGTCAATTGACACAGCGGCTTACATAACACAGAGCTCGTTACCTTAGAGCCTCGTTCACAATTTTCTTCTTGCATTCATTCTTTCATTCATTTTTTTTTCATTGATGTGCTCTTTTACAGCGTTTTCATACTGGTGACCTATGCGAATTCCATTTTTTCTTATTTATCGCCCTTCTTGTTTAAACAAGCTACTTTCCTTTGGCGCATTTTTAAACTATTCGTGCGTGATTTGGCTAAGTCAGGCCAATCGTGACCCGCGCACGAATATATATTTCCAGCTTCCGCCAAAAACAGAGATTTTCCCACTTTCTTTCGATATACTGTCTCTTGTTGCTTCAATTATGGAAAGGTAAGCACTATTTTTCTTTTGCCGTTCGACCACTAGCCAATATGTAACGACAACAACATAACTACGGCCTGGCCAGCACCTTAGCCAGTCGACCGTACCTTCTAAACCCTTAATTTGTTTATTCCTTTGTTTGGCATGCCAGCTCAACCTTTGTAATCGGTTTTTAAATAAATTATCTAAAAACATTGTAAAGCCATAGCCTTTAAATGATCCTTTCCAGAGTTATTATCACTGGGACTTACAGCCGAACCTCAATTCAACTAACATTGCCATATAACAAAACCGTTACATTTATTGATATAACCAAACCATACCTTTCCTGCTGTAACAAAATACATCATTATTATTATTATTGCCGTTGATATTATTATTACATGGCATAATACTATTTTCTGCTACACTGGTGACTATTATTAAACTGGTATATTGGTGACCTCTGTTGATACAAATATCATTGTCATTATTTTATATCCTGCTAAAGATGAAAGGCAAAGTTGAGATCGGCGGAATTTGAACTCAGAACGTAAAAACGGAAGAAGTATCGCTAAGCATTTCGCCAGATGTGCTAACGATTTCATCAGCTCGCTGCCTTATTTTCACTGGTTATAATGCAATCTGGCGGAAATACTTCATTTATATATATATATATATATATATATATATATATATATACAAAGTATAAAACAATCAAATCTTTATTTAATGCATTTAATTGCTGACGATCGTTTCTTCCAAACAACTGTTTGGAATCATCGGAGCATACACAATGTTTAAACAAGTAATTATATTCCTAGTCCTTAGAACATTCATAAAGATACATTATTATTATTAACATTGTCAATGATATCACATTAAAAATCAAGAGTAACACTATGATATTACAGTGAAAGATATTGGGAGCTATAATAAAGAGGGTATTATTAAAAGTGAGAATATCAAGCTTAATTGCACAGAAAGTTAATAACAATACGCATAAAGGTAATACAGATGCAAAAAGGTAGCAAGCATATACATAATATTAGATTAAAAAGATATCAAAATATTGAAAGGTGTTATAAGAGGAGTATAATTAAAAGTGAAAATATGAAGCATATTACATACAGGATGTGCATAGTAACACGCATTAAGGTAAAACAGATACATAATGATAGCATAGATATATCTATATCTATGATAGCGCTCGAAAGTCGTTGGAAAATCCCCGAGGAGGGGGAGGTTCTCCGAGGTGTGAACAGCAGCACCCCCTCCGTTTTCATGGAAAAAAGTTGATTGCAAGCATCTTAGGGGTTAAATTAGTTGACAGCACAAAAAAAACAAAACAGGAGAACTTTTTTTTTTCCTACTGGAATCGAGTGTGGTGTTTTATCATACTGTATTACCAAAAGATCTATAGCAAGCATCTAAGAGGTCCAGAAAAAATCGAGGAAAGATAATTATTTCCCACCAAACGTGAAAGATGTATAGTTCTGCGAAACTCCGATGGTTTTTTCGTCCCCTTTCACCCTACTTTTTCTACAAATCTAGTCAGTTACAACTGGTTTGGAAGTCCTATTCGTTGATGACACGTGAAAAGAAAATGTTTGGAAAACTCCGATGAGGAGGGAAGTGTTATCCGAGGGTGGGGCAACCCCATCCCCTCCGTTCTCCGGGAAAAACGTTGATTGCCAGGTTAGATTACAAAAGATTACAAAAAAGAAAAACAGTAAAAATATTTTTTCGATCTTGAAATCGAGTGATGTGTTCTGTAATAATTGTTTCTACTTTTGGCACAAGGCCAGCAATTACCCAGTGCATTACTGGTACTTTATTTTATCGACCTCGTAAGGATGAAAGGCGAAGTTAACCTCAGCAGGATTTGAACTCAGATCATAAAGAGCTGTAACATAATGCTGCAAAGCATGGTGTCCGACCCACAAGGGCTGACAAGTAGGGGACAATACAAACACGGACAGTGGGGTTTACAATAAGCTCGAGTAAAAGTGCACAATGGCAAGACTAATTTAGATATGAAAATATAAAACTATGCATAAACATAATAAAATATATTCCCCAATAGGAGGTGAGGTGGATAACCCAGGGCGACTCTGGTACCCCACCAATCCTGAACCACCCGACGCTTCTAGGGCATCCAGGGAGGGCACCCCTATCCTCCTCAAATTAACCAGCCTACAGGCGCATGGTCAGAGTAGGCCCACTCACATGGGCCATTCTCGCCACATTCACCCACCTTTTAGTAAATGTACTGGGGGACAGTACTTCTCTCTCCACCCTCACCTTCCTTTCCAAGTGTAACTTAAAGAAGTTGAATAGGGATTGGCCGAAGAGAAAAATGTTTGCCTTCAGTCCTTTCAACCTGGTCCACCATACAACCTCTTTCGCAACTGCCACCAGACAGAGGAAAATTGCCTGCCCTTCCTGGCCAAAAGAAGGCGGCGGATCGATCTTCACTATAGACTCGGCCGATAGCCGGATCCATTCTAAACGCGACAACAGCTGTTCGACATAACTCCACAAGTCAGTAATGCACGGACATTGGACGAGTGCGTGCAAAGCTGTTTCGCCGCTCTGCGCGCATCTCGGGCGGGTCCGTCTAACAGCATCCCCGTGCCTGTAGAGTTTATCGCGAACAGATAGTCCCCCTCGGTAGCACTGCCAAGCGAGGGATTTCTGGAAGCTATCTATCGTCCCCGGCTTGAAAGTCCTCCCGAACAGACTGGTCAGTTCGACTTCGTCTACACCCAGAGCCTCCCCGAGTGCGTCGTCGCACTTGTCCGCCACTAATCCTCTATAGAACTCGAGAGTGGAAGTTCCACTGACCCCATTGCCCGCCTAGTAGAGGGCAGTGAGTGCCTGGCAACATTCCAGATGCCAGTCACCCAGTCTTGGTCTCTTCTTGATCCAGGACTGCAGCTCAGTCATCGAGACGAGCTGCAGAAAGGCTCATCTGATAAATTGTGACCACACCTGTTCACCGTTTCGGCAGAATATCTGGAGATGCCGCAGCCTCATCGCATATCTGCGCAGCATTAGCCACGGCACGCCCAGCCCTCCGCGTAGAGGGTGCTGGCAGCAGATGGACCGCTTCAACAACGGGACCTGTCCCCTCCACAAGAATTTGAAGAAGAACCGTTCCAACTTGGTGATGCGCGGACGGGGGCAAGGTACGACGGTCAGGCTGTAGTAGATGATGGACGCGATGTACGTATTCGCCACCTCCATCCGACCTTTCAGTGATAGCTCCCTCGCTGCCCATTTCTGGGTGAGACTGGCTACCCTGCTCGTTCCCTCGTCCCAATTCTTATCCACCTGAAGGTCTGGTCTTTACCGATCCGCCCATCCAGTGCCCAACGACGCTGTTGGACGCTGTCCGAGCTGCAAGCCCACCGACTTTTCCGGGTTAAGTTTCGCTCCTGTCAACCTTTTATATTCCTTCAATAAAGTGCCGACCACCTCGATTTCCGAGGTGTCCGACACCCTCATGATGGGTGATGTCGTCCGCATAAGACGACACAGCCTTTCCGCGTCCCGGTTCGAGCAGGATGCTCTGCAACAGCTTCAGCTTCCGCAGTAAAGGCTCGAGAGTCAATATGTACAGAAGGGAAGAGCGAGAGCACCATTGACAGACCGATCGGGAGACCTGAAACGGTTCCGAGAGGTGGCAGTTAACCTTGACCACCAAGCAGATGCCGCTGTGCATTGCAGCGATCCAGCTTCTGAAGACAGGGCCGAAGCCAGCTGCCTTGAGGACAGCCTCCAGGTACCGATGGTCGACCCTATCGAATGCTTTCAATTGATCAGAGCCCCACCGAAGCCAGGTTTACACCCTACCCTCTCTATGATGTATCGTATGAGGTGGAAGTTGTCGTGTATGGACCTGGAGCGGATTGCGCAAGCTTGCGCCTCCCCAACCAACTCCTCGACGACAAACGCCAACGTCTTCGCTAACACCTTACCCAAAATATTGTTTCTACTTTAGGCACAAGGCCAGCAATTTGAAGGGGGAGGGGGAAAGTCGATTAAATCGCCCCCAGTGTATTACTGGTGCTTTGTTTTATCGACCCCGTAAGGATGAAAAGCAAAGTTAACCTCAGTGGGATGTGAACCCAGACCGTAAAGGGTCGTAACTCTATGCTGCAAAGCATGGTGTCTGACGCTCTACCGATTCTGCCAATCCACCGCCCTATAATAATAATAATAATAATAATAATAATAATAATAATGATTTCTGATTTAGTCGCAAGGTCATCAATTTTTGGGGTGGGGGAAAGTCGATTAAATCGACCCCAGTGCATTACTGGTACTTTATTTTATCGACGCTGTATGGATGAAAAGCAAAGTTAGCCTCGGTGGGATTTGGACAAGATCACAAAAGCATCCTCTCGCACGATGGCCGGTGACACCCGCTGCAACAGCCATCCAACCTCGCGGGGCTCCCTCCTCAAACGGGCCGCCAACATTCCGATCTTGCGGAGGAGCTCGGCAGGGTCCAAGTACGCCTGAAGTCTCGACGGCGACCGGTGCGAAGAGGAAGCGACCGGACTAACCCCGGTATTTATTTATTTTACGTTTTTCAGCGAGGCGGGCCGCGATACCGGGGTTTGTGGCCGAAGCAACTAAGCTGGAGGCGGAGAATGTGTCGCAGCAGAGTGACGTCCCAGATGAGGGATCTACCTCCTTCGAATGGGAAGAGTGTGATTACGTCGAGGCGCTTGCCCTCTCCGTGGTCTAGGCCTGTTGGCTCCAATTGAGATGGAAAGCCAGCTGCGTCCAGGCTTCTTCTCAATATGTTATTGAGAACGGCGTGTCGGGGGAACCGGTCTGCGCTCTGGCGGCAAGATAGAGAGTGCAGGCCGAACTTGTCAACAACCGCCCTGCAGTGGCATTTATGAGATTCACACACGCGGAGGCCAAGGCGTTGGGCTACTCCGATGCGAGCGCACTCATCATCAAGAAGGGTACCGGTTGATGAGGAGGGCACCGAATTGAGCCACCTGCCGCTGTTGGGCTGAGAAGCGGAGCAGAGGCAGGCGAGGCGGTCTTGGTCCAAGCCAGACTCGATCCGCCAGATAAAAGACCTGCAATTGATGTCGCCCCAGTTACGTTGGACCGTAGTATACTGGGGGATAGAGAGGCCTTCGCCTGTCCAGTAGGCCAGAGCCTGTTTCATTTCAGGGGCCAGGTCAGGTTCGGCTGTCAGGCTGAGAACCTCACTGACGAGAGCGCGACAGGAGGAGATTAAGTAAATGTAGGCAGGTAAAGCTAGGTCAGAAGCTGATCGGAGGCCAAGGACACCGAACCTCGCTGGGAGTGTCTGGGGTCTTCCGTACGAAAGGTGAACGAGGGGGTAGATGAAAGGGGCTCGTCTGAGACATATCTCTAGGACGTGATCTCGTCTAACGCTGTTGAAGGCGTTAGTCATGTCCAGCATTACGAGGAGGTGGAGTGACGAGGGAGGCGCATGCTTTATAAAGTGTCTGGCCGCATGAGCTGCGGCCTCACAACTGCACTTGATTCCCACTCCGAGCTGGACAGGGCTTAGCACCTCGCTGAGGTTGTCTTTGATTGACTTGCAAGCTATCTTAGCTGCAAATCGTTACCCACTGCGATGGAGCGGAGGCCTCCGTCATTCTACCTCGGGGTTGAGAAGAAAAGATCGCAGGCATGGCTGGGAAAGTTGGCGTGGAGGAGACAGTTGGTGAGGGCTTAATGGCTGGAGCAGTCGGGCCCTTGCTTTCACCGCACATGAGACGAGATGAGGTCTCGGAGATGATCGGGGAGCAAGCCGCCCACTCCGCCACTGCTGCTACCAGGAAAAGATCTTAGGGCGGGTGCCACGTCCTCGCTGGACGCTGCCAGGGAGGGAATGCTGGCCGGGGCTGGAGCGTCCCTGATGTCAACAGGAGGGTCCGGATGTTTGAGGCGAAGCGCTGACAAAACATCCGGTGTTGGTCGGAGCAGAGCGTCTCTTGAGGCCAGCACACGAACAGCCGTCGAAACGTCGCCCTCAATTAATTTGAGGTTGACGCTGTCCCGGAGAGGTTTCGTGCTGTCGTAGGTGAATTGGGGGTGTTGTGTAGGCACTGGTGGGCAGCATGAGAGTGTCGAGAGGTTTGCGAGCGAAGGGTCGCAGAAAGAGGCGACATTGCCCTTGAGCCTCGAAGCCAGGGAGGGACCAGATCTGTCTCTTACCGTCGGGTTCCCCACCAACGGGATTCCGAATACGAGAGTAGCAAAACTGAACAGTCTGGTCCGGTCCCCTGGATTGCCCGAGTCAAGCGCTCGGTCGATTGAAGTCGCTAACGCTTCAGCCACGGGAGTGCGAGCAGGTCTCTCCGCGACTGCCTGAGGTGGAAGATCGCCACCAGACATTCGTCGGAGTCGAGTGGGTCAGGTTCCCGTTGGATGGGGCACCCATGACCACCTGTGGTGTCGGGGTGGATAGACATGATGGGCAGTGCCAGCGGTGCAATGAATCCGACGCGAGTCTTGTGAGTTTGACGTAAGAGATGTGGAAGAAGCTGTTGCAGTTGGAGCAGTTCCTTTCTCTCTTGCACCTGTTGCGCATGGCTCACGAGTGACACCGGTCAACTTCCCGTGGGGTGGAAGGTTGGGAGGAGCGGGCATTGCGTTCAGGAGTGTGGGAGATCAAATCTTTCGCCATATTGGTAAGGAGAAGAGATACCTGGACCGCACAGAATAGGAGATTGGGAGCGAGTTAGAACGGAGGATTGTAAACTGTGCCTGGGGGCGAGTGCATGTATGATGTTGAGACGAGTGTCCGGGCACCCAAAGAAAATGGCCTTTCAGGACATTTTGATATTTTGTATATTGAATAAATTTTTAGTCGCTGGAGAGAAAAATGTTATCTTAATGGTAACAATTAAAAATAATTCAAGGACCTTTGGATGCAACCCGTTTAGTCCCCCACCTTCCAAACATCTGTGCGACCTTCAACTGGCGATAAAAACGCTCCACCATTCCATTAAATGCAGGATGGTAACTGGTAATCCGGATACGTTGAGCACCGATGATATTTGTTAGCTCGGAGGAAAGGTGAGATTCGAACTGCCTACCTCGGTTTGTTTTAATAGTGGTAGGAACACCGTAGCGCGATATCCACCCTGATACCAGAGCTCGCGCTACAGATTCAGTAGTAATGTCACTAAGAGGAATGGCTTCAGACCATCAGGTGAAACGATCAATGCAGGTCAGGATGTACGAATATCCACAGCTGACAGACCAAGGTCTTACGAGATCAATATGTATGTGGCGAAAGCGTGCATCAGGTGTACTGCCTCTTCATGTATTTGCTGGTACCACGAGCGTTTCGCGGAAAGAGCTCGTAGATGCATTAAACCCTGTTCTTATGTAATCCGGGAAACGCAAGTACGGGACACTGAGCGCGACAGCCGTCCCCGGTACACCTCTTCCTAACCATGCATTCTTCATAGAAGATTTTTTATCGCGCAAGCTTTTCCTGGTGGATTCTGGCACTTCTTGCAGTATTTGGCCTCCGAAATTCCTCAAGTACACTCCTCTTTCTTCAGAGATCACCCTGCAGGCGGTGAATCATTCGCCTATCCAAACTTTAGGTCAGATCTCGCTTTCTTTGGATCTAAATTTACGTCACGACTTAAATGGATATTCGTTATAGCTGACCTGCTATATCCAATCCTGGGAACAGATTTTCTCCACCATTACTCGCTTTTTGTGGACTATCCTGGATAATACTACCAACTTTTCAATTCATGGCAAAAATTCCAGTGTTCCATCGGTTAGCCCGACATTTTTCATCGCTACTACAGGAGATGAATATCATAAATTTTTGACACTTTTCCGGCGCTTACTAACTTAAATTTCCAAGTGGATAGTCCTGTGCAGTCTACAAAGCATTTCATCTCTACGAACGAACCTCCAGTATTTTCTCGCCCTCGTCGTTTACCCCCGGACAGACTCAAGGCGGCAAAGGCTGAGTTTGATCACATGCTCCAACTGGGAATTATTCGTCCATCTACCAGTCCTTGGGCCTCTCCGTTACATATGGTTCCCAAGGGCTCTGAAGATTGGAGACCTACGAGAGATTTTAGAAGACTAAACGCCATGACTGTTCCTGATAAATATCCTATTTCACATCTCCAGGATTTTTCGTTTTCGTTACAAGGAAGCACAATATTTTCTAAGCTCGACCTTGTACGAGCTTACCACCAGATCCCAGTTAAACCTGAGGATATTCCGAAAACAGCAATAACAATACCCTTCGGCTCTTTTGAAATTTTGACAATACCATTTGGCCTCAGATATGCCGCGAGCACTTTTCAACGATTTATACACGAGGTCATTCGTGGTTTGGACTTTGTCTATGCTTATATCGACGATCTTCTGATTGCCAGTTCTTCTGCTGAAGAACATATTCACCTTTTAAAGTTGCTTTTCCAGCGCCTTCAGGATTTCAAAGTACGTGTTAACCTTGCTAAATGTGTTTTTGGCTCATCTACTCTCGGACATATTATTGATAAAGAGGGTATTCGACCTCTACCTGAAAAAGTACAAGCTATTGAGGACCTTCCTCCTCCTTCTTCTCTTCGCCAGTTGCGCAATTTCCTCTGATTGTTAAATTTTTATAGACGTTTCATTCATTCCTCACTGTGATGAACTCTTGTCGCCTCCTACTGAACTATTAAGAAATCGTCGTAAGAAGAATGAAGATATTATTTTGACTATGGCACAATTCGAAGTATTTAACTTTGCAAAAAATGAGCTTGCTAAAGCGTCTCTTCTATCGCACTCGGTCTCCGATGCAAAGCTTTCGCTTGTGGTTGATGCATCGGATACAGCTGTCGGTGCTGTTTTACAGCAATTTTATTCAGGACACCTGCAACCTCTGGCATTTTTCTCTCGGAAACTGAAGCCTGCCGAGACGCGATACAGCACTTTTAGTCGCGAATTACTGGCTATTTACCTTTCTGTGAAACACTTTCAACACCTCCTCAAGGGAAGAAACTTTACTGTGTATACTGACCATAAGCCTCTTACCTTTCCTTTGAAATCAAAACCTGATAGATATTCGCCAAGGGAGACGACACATCTTGATTTCGTTTCGCAGTTTACCAGCGACATTCAACATATTTCTGGCTCGAAAAACACCGCGGCAGATGCATTATCCAGACTCGCCATTAGTGCTATATCATCAGCTCGGGAATTGACCTAAATCTCTTATCTTCAGACCAGCCTCCTTTGGACTCACTGGATTTGTCATCTTCTGAATTTGCGGCTTGTAAATTCAAGTACCTGCCTTTACCGCCAGCGGACACGCACATTCCCTGCGACGTTACATATACGACGTTACATTTGTAGACAATGTTACTGAAGAGGCATTTCCCGGATAGAGGGCAGTCAACCTGATTCCTACAATTACAGTTAGTAGTAGCTACAGGGTTGCACGTATTACTACGGCTAGGTAATTTAGCTAAATTTGAAGCAGTGATATTGTGTGCAAGGTTGGGAGTCGTACAGTAAGATATTTGAATGGTATTTCTATTAAATTTTTTATTATATTTATGTGCTGAGGGGAAATGCATCTTAATAAGGGAGAGAAAGATCTTAGCTAATGGTGTGGCCACCTCCATATTATATGGTGGGTTATACCATATAATGCGTCGGGATCTAGCTTTCCTTGGTCTATGCTCATACTTAGTATATGCTACCTTATCGACAAATCGACTCCGAGCAAGAGCTTCATTGTAATATGTGGAATGGTCAGGGAAAATATGCTCGTTTGTAGATAGACGGGAAAGCCTCAAAGAAACGTTTCTTACTAGGTTCTTGGTTATGCTGGCAGGATGGTTAGAATGCTTACTTATGTAATTAAGCGTATCATTCGGCTTTCTATACGGGTAGTGCAAGCCATTTGACAAATTGAGGGTAACGTCGAGGTAATAAACGACCGAGAGGTTGGCCTCAACCTGTATGGAGAGGTTGAAACCTTTAAAGAAGGCGGTGAGTTCTTTTCTGAACCTGTCGCAAGCGTGTGGACCGCACTTTGTCATTGTCAAAAGACCGTCATCGCGGTACAAACCACCGCCCACATTGGGGAATTCTTCCTTGATAGATAAAAGAAGGAAAGGGCCGATAAGATCTGTAACCTCCGCCGAATCGCTGGCGCCCATACTCACGTCGAATGGGGTACTATTGAATTTTTTTTATCCAAATAGAGTTGTCGAAAATATATGTGTATGGGTGTGTGTTTATATATTTTTATATATATGCGTATATGTGTGAGTGTATGTGATTGTATATATGTGTATGTGTTTGTATATATGTGTGTGTATGTGTATTAATATATATATATATGTGGCAGAAAGAATACTGGCGCAACTGATTAGAGAAAGGCTAAAATTAGATGAGATGCAATTTGGTTTTGTGCCTCGGAAAAGTACAACAGATGCCCTCTTCTTAGTGAGACAAGTACAAGAGAGGTTCTTAGAGAAAAATAAGCCACTATACTTAGCTTTTGTTGACCTATAGAAGGCCTTCGATAGAGTACCCCGATCTGTCATCTGGCGGTCACTAAGAAAACTAGGTGTAGAGGAATGTCTTGTGAGGACAGTGCAAGCTATGTACAGGGTTGCTGTCAGTAAAGTGAGAGTAGGAATGGAGTTTAGTGAGGAATTCCAGATACAAGTAGGAGTACATCAAAGTTCGGATCTCAGCCCGCTCTTGTTCATTATAGTCCTTCAAGCCATAACAGAGGAGTTTAAGATTGGCTGCTCATGGGAACTTCTCTATGCTGACAATCTGGTTCTTATAGCAGAATCAGTAGAGGAGCTAGAGAATAAATTCTGGCTATGGAAACAGCAGTTGGAATCAAGAGGATTGGGAGTGAACCTAGCTGAGACAAAAGTATTGATGAGTAAAAAAAGAGGACAAAACTCTGATTCCATCAGGTAAATGGCCATGTTCGATCTGTAGGAAAGGAGTTAGCATAAATTCTATAAAATGTACACAATGCAGGTCTTGGGTACACAGGAGATGTAGTGGGATAGAAGGCAAACTAACAGGTAGGGAAAACTACGTATGCAGTAGATGTACAGGGAAGTTTGACAGTAGAAGTCGCATTGATAAACACATTTTTCAAATGCAGGTGGGTGCTATAGAAGCGGTTTATAGCTTCCGGTACCTAGGTGATCAGATTAGCATGGGATGGGGGGGGGGGGGTTCCAAGGCCATAGTATCTAGAATAAGGATGGGTTGGAAGAAGTTTAGGGAGCTGCTTCCTCTGCTGACAAAGAAGGGTTTCTCCATGCGTACGAAAGGCCGGTTATATGATGCCTGCGCGAGGTGCGTGATGCTGCATGGAAGTGAGACATGAGCAGCAACTGCAGAGGATATGCGACAGCTGGAGAGAAATGAAGCAAGCATGCTCCGTTGGATGTGCAGTGTCAATGTACGTGAACGACCGAGCATGGATGTGTTGAGAGAGATAACTGTGTTTAAGAGGAATAAGTTGTAGTGTGTGGGAGAGAAGACTGCGGTGATATGGACATGTGATGCGCATGGAGGATGACCGCTGGGTAAAGAAGTGCCAGTAGAAGGAAGATGCAGTAGAGGAAGACCACTAAAAACATGGTCAGAGGTGGTGAAAGATTTTGTATATTTAACTAAGATTGACAATCACCTAATATTTTGTTTTTATTCGTCTGTGTTTTTTTGTTGTTTTTTTCCCCCGCACTGTGGTGAGATGTACTGCCTTTAATGTGTTCGAAACATCTGTGATCCACAGAAGACAGCTGATGAGCAGGAATTGTCCTTGTGTTTACATTTGTGTTTCTCTTATGTTTTCTAAATAATATTTATTAGTAACCACACAGCGCCTTTGTTACTTTTTAATATATATATAAAATTTCCCAAATGGTTGACTGAATACGCACGTGTGCGTTTTCTCCCCTTTTTTCTCTTTTTCCCCCCATTCCTTCCCCTTCTTGCTTTATCTTCTATTTCTAACTCTATCTTCTGATGAAGGACTAGTGTCCAAGTGTTGAAACTCTTTTCCTGCTATTTCAAGCATTAAACTAATATTTAATTCTGTTTACTTTTTACGCACATATATATGTGTGTGTGTGCAGGTCCACTGTCTGTATACATCATCACCGTTTTACGTCCATTCTTCCACACTAGCATGGGTTAGACGGGTTGTCCTGTTGTGGGCAGTGCCCGGTCGGCTGACCAAGTCTTGCTCATACGGGAACTGATTCTGGCTTGATTTCTACAGCGGGATGCCCTTCCTAACACCAACCTCATTTACAGTCAGTGCTGGGTGCTTTTTTTCCGTGGCGCCTGCCTACACGTCCACTTTACAGGTTTCAAAAAAATTCAGGAGAGAAAACCTAGAAAAATGACCGATTTTCCAACCTCAATCCTCACCAATTTATTATATGGAACTCGAGAGTATACTATAAGTTTTTAATTTTAGTTAATACAGCATGATGCGAATTAGGTCTTAAGGGGAGTCAATCCTTCACGTATTGGCTTCGTGCGCCAAGAGTTATCGACCTTGTATTATAAATATACTTGATTTAAATTTAATCACTAGTAGAATTAATGGTTACGGGTTATTCTAAGCAGGTTAGGGTAGAGATAAGGTCAGGGTTCTGTTAGTGAGGGTTTGGCGTTAGGTGCTCAGATTCTTTCACATAACAACAAAGAATAAATAAAGAAAAACTATTTCTTAACAGATCTAAACCGAAGTTAAATATGTAATCTATCCATTAGATTATTCATAAGGACCTATTAACTAAGCTCATACACATATACAGACAGATTTACACATTTGCACACATACACGCATGTGTGTGTGTCATAATCATCATCATCATCTTCGTTTAACGTCCATCTTCCACGCTAGCATGGGTTATATATATATATATATATACAGTGAGTTTTCGTTATACGGTATATATGCGTTCCAGAAACCCTTACAGTATATCGAATTACCGTATAAAGAACCCATTATAACATGAAATAGATAGGGATGCGTTCCAGCACATCGAAAAAGTCATCCCTCCAGAAAAGAAATAATGTTTTTTTTATTTATTTACCGTACCTTACACATGCCGCGTAATCCATCAGATGATGTGCCTCTTCATTTGTCCCTCCCGAGGCTAAGGGACAGTATGGGTTTCAGTCCTTACTCATCTTGGGCTAAGTTGGCAGGAGAGGATGAAGGTGATGTGGGAGACTCAAAACCAACAAACTCGTTGACTGCAGGGGATGTTGAAGGGCCAGCTGTAGCACGGTTGGCAGGTGTGACTGGCTTGAAGAAAGAGTAGATGGAGGGCTTCATACATTTCTTGGTAAATCTTGACGCTTTTCTCGACGTCTTGAGCCACTTTGCTGCTCATAGCAGGGTTGAGGTCACGCTCCTTCAGGATTTCTAAGATTGTTTCGATACTCCTGAGACATTCTCTTAGAGTTTTTATGTCCAAGCCACGCACAGGTCCTTCTGCCTCCTCTTCTTTTTTTTCTGTCTCTTGTATCGCCTTGTCTAGTTCTATGAGTTCATCATTGGAGAGTGGTTCAGCGTAGCTTTCCAAAAGGTCTTGCTCATCATCATCATTAACACCATCGAAGCCAGCTCTATGGCAGAGATTTACAATATCTTTTTTTTTATCGCACCAATGTCCTCAGCAAAGCCTTGGAAGTCATTCACACATAATTTGTGGCCATAATTTATTCCAGGCCAAGTTCATGGTAGACTGCTTCACTTCTTACCAAGATGCCTTGATATTGTCTAAGCTGTGTTTGATGTTGTACAATTTCCACCATTCCCTGATCGTGGGCTTGTCAGGCCCATCTATGCCCTTTATCAGCTGCTGCATGGTTCTCCGCTGGTAGTATGCCTTAAATGTTTTGATGACTGTTCGATCCATCGGCTGAATGAGAGCTGTGGTGTTTGGGGGAGAAACAAAACCTCAATATTTTCTGACCAGTCTTCCATTGCCCGTGGGTGGCTGGGGGCGTTGTCTACTAATAACGGTTGGCAATGTCGTTAGCTAATGCATATTCCTTAAGGGTTGGTGACAGATATGAGGTGAAAAAATCCTGGTGAATTGAAGTGATCTTCTTATTAGACTTCCATATCACTGGTAGGTATTGCTTAAGTAACCCTTTGAATGCTCTTCGAGTTTCAGAATGGTAGATAATGAGTGGCTTTAGCTTTAAATCTCCTTCTGCATTCCCTCCAAGTAACAGAGTAACGCGGTCCTTTGAGGCTTTGAACCCCTTCGACCTTTTCTCCTCCTTGTCAATATAATTATTACTGGTCATCTTTTTCCAATAAAGTCCTGTTTCATCATAATTAGTAACCTGTTTTTTGCTCTACCCCTTCTCTGCAATGCATTTCTCTAACACTGCCTTAAATTTTGTCGGAACTGGCAGCCTCACCTGTAACATTTATATTGTGAAGACTCGAACGTCGTTTGAACTTATCAAACCAGCCTTTGCTTGCCTTGAATACAAAGTACTCCACCCTTATTTCAGTCTTGAGCCTGTCAATAATGGACAATGCTTTCTCACTGATTACATTTAAAGACAGAGGCATATTTTGACGATTTTGGTCGTCGATCCAAATTTTGAGCAACCTTTCCATCCTATCCATAATCGGCTCACCATGTTTGGTCAACAATTTACTCTGTAGACTCGTAGTATTCTCCCCAGCCTTTTGGACAGCCTCACTATTTTTTAAAACAGTCCAGACTGTAGACTACGCTAGGCCTAAGTTACGACTTATGGCGGACGTACCTTGCCTCTGTTCCTTCCTTTTCAAAATGTCCAGCTTTATCTCCAAAGTCAGGCTCTTCCTCATGCGTCTGCATCAGCAATATTCGCAGGACGTTTTGGGGCCATATTCTAATTCATTTGTCTATATCTTTTTTGTTTTTTTGTTTTTTTTTTGCTTTTCTTGATGAGACTTTCCAAGTTTTTACCCATGTTTTATATTGCCTCGTCTGACGAACGAATGAAGACGTTTCTTTCGTATTCGCCTCATTCGGGAAACCTCTGGTAATGAGGTAATTATATTGTATTGATTTTTATACATTAAATTTTGCTCTCATACTTACATAGAGCACTCTTCACTGACCTTTTCTGTTTTCAACGGAAATTTCAATACATATATGTACATATATATATATATA
>CAXHJY010000654.1:0-5000 GCA_964016885.1 Eledone cirrhosa
AGCTATTTGGGAATCCAGACCTAGTTTGGATTTCTTGGAGGGAAGAGGGGCTGCAGATACCAGTAATACACTGAAATGTGGTATGTCCTACATGCACTTCCGTTAACCCTTTAACATTTACATTTCTCTATATTTACTATTGTATTTTCACGGTAGACACTTTCTTTCACATAATTATCTCCCATAATATCGAATCTATGAGATTTTGATATTATTTATTTTGAGAACAACACCTTAACATTGGTTTGAACTGAGAGAGGTGAGAAAATTCTGACCAGATATGGCTGATTTAAATACTAAAGGGTTAAAGTAGTGTGTGAAATACATAATTTCTTTGGTCTCAACAACATTAACATCAACATCAACAAATTTATGAAGATCCTCTATGTAGCTGTTTGACATGCTAGAAATAGCAGTTAAATCTTAATCATATACTACTGTCTTTTTAAAAAAAGAAGGGCACTTTGGATAATGGTGTCTGATTTAGGCACAAGGCCAACATTTTTGGGGGAAGGGAAAGTCAATTAAATCGACACCACTGCATTACTGGTACTTTATTTTATCGACCCCGTAAAGATGAAAGGCAAAGTTAACCTTGGATTAGAACTCAGAATGTAAAGAGCTGTAACTATGCTGCAAAGCATCTTGTCCGACACTCTACCGATTACTGCCAATCTACTGCTGCCCTTGACACCTTGGATAATGAAAGCTTACATATACTATCAATGGAAATAAAAGACATGATGGTCATGGCTGGAATGTAAGCTGCTCAAATTAAAACTATAGAATTAACTGTGACAAATATAGCAATATTATCAGTTCAATGTCAAAGTTAACTTTACCTTTCATCCTTACGGGGTCGATAAAATAAAGTACCAGTAATGTACTGAGTATTTGCTGGCCTTGTGCCAAAAGTAGAAACAATTTATTAACCATCTCGCCAATGACAACCTTGAGCATCTTTTTGATCTCCATGTGTCTAACACACGTGGACATGCCTACAAAGTCAGAAAACAGCACAGCTCCCATGATTTTCGGAAACATTTTTTCACGCTTAGAGTTGCTGAAGCATGGAACAAACTGCCTGCGTCAGTTGTTAGTTGTCGAGACACTGCATCCTTTAAAACCCTCATGCTTCCCGAAATACGCCAAAACTACACCTGATGTACCCCTTCCATACACATGCACACATGTGTATATCATGACTCATGCACTGTTCATTTTCCTGACGTTTGTACATTACCCTATGTACTATACATACACTTTTTGATGAGTTGTAGTGCACCTGAGCACTGTACACAATATTTTCATTATTATTTATTATAATTATCAGTTCAATGTAGGTTTGGGATAACACTGCCTCAAAACCTATTGATCTAGCAATTATGGTTTAACCCCGTTTACAACAATCTACTTTTATTCTGTTGTGTTACATGTAAATACATGATTAACACTACACACACACACACGTGTTCATTGTGTGTGTGTGTGCGTGTGTGTGTGTGTGTATATATATATGTACATGTGATTCAAATTATATGATATGTGTGTGTGTGTATATATGTATATAAGCCATATATCGTTAGAGATATAATAATAATGATTTCTGATTTAGGCACAAGGCCAGCAATTATGGGGGAAGGTAAGACTATATAATCGACCCCAGTGTGTTCCTGGTATCTTATTTTATCGTCCACCCCATAAGGATGAAAAGCAAAGCTAACCTCAGTGAGATTTGAACTCAGAACATAAAGGGCTGCAACTCTATGGAGCAAAGCATGTTGTCCAATGCTCTACCGATCCTGCCAATCCACCTTATAATAATAATAATAATGATTTCTAGTATAGGCACAAGACCAGCAATTTTGGGGGGAGGGAAAAGTCGATGAAATTGACCCCAGTGCGTGACTGGTACTTTATTTTATTGACCCCGTAAGGATGAAAGGCAAAGTGAACCTCGGTGGGATTTGAACTCAGACCATAAAGGGACGTAACTATGCTGGAAAGCATGGCGTCCGACTCTCTACCGATGCCATGCTAATCATTTCATTTCATTTTTACGTCCGCTTTTTCCCTGCTTGCAAGGGTGGGGTGGAAACTGATAATATTAATAATAATAAATAATTGAAAAGCAGATGTGGTGATGATGATGATGATGAAGATTGATGATGATGATGATGATGGTTGTAAATAGTGTATGAATAATTAGGTATATCTCTTTGATGAGTCAATAGTTGACTCAATTACTTTTTTAATGTATTCCAGCCTTGACTTGAAAGAAAATTCTCTAAGTAGATTTCTGATCTACATAAATTCCCTCACCTCTTCCCTTATACAACACACACACATACATACAAGTAAAAGTTCACACTCACTCAAACCAACCCCACATCTAAACCAGCTGTCTTTGACCTTCCCAGAAGGCAATGGTGTCCCTTAATCAGATCCACACAACACATGCCAGGACAGTCCATCATCTCCATCGACGGAAAATGAAAGACAGCCGAGCATGTGACAGTGGGGACCCTGACCAGACAATACTGCAGTTGTTCAGGATTGCTCCTCAGATGTTTTCCCAGCGGCCTAGAGGCAATACATAATACTGCAAATGACACCTTGGTCTGACTTGCTGGTCTCGACCTGCCTTTTATTGTGTATATGTCAAATGACAAGAAGAAGATTCATAACCTGTTGTTGCTATAGCTCACACCTATGTATGGTTAATTTGGCCTCAAACAAAGTTGCATCTCATAGAAAGTTTCTTGGATGTTTGAATAATAGGGGCCATATCCTATAATGAAAATCTTTGCTCAAGAATACAACATGCGCAGGAATTGAACTCATGGCCATTTGATTGTAAGTCTAACAGCCTAACCACTAGACCAAACAAGATTAAACCGAGTTGGGATAAAACCAACTAAATATAACGGCGGCGGTGGCCGCTGCCACCGCTACTACTACTACCACCACCACCACCACCACGACCACCACCACCACCACTACTACTACTACTACTGCTACTACCTCTATTGCTACTACTACCGCTACTACCACTACTGCTACTACTACTGCTGCTACTATTACTACTGCTGCTACTCCACTACTACTACTACCACTATTGCTACTACTACTACCACCACCACCATACCACTACTAATACTACTACCACTACTAATACATAATTGCACACAGTATTACTACTAAATCCCCATAGAGTTGCTATGGAGATGGATGTCACCTATTAACCATGGTTGTCCTCTGCGTGGATTAGAAATTTGGAGAGAAATGGTCTGAAGTATCACCTACCAACAACTTCAAGCCACCGATTCAGTTGGCTACCTTTAGTTTTATTTTTATATTTTGTACATATTAGTTCCACATCGGCAATTACAACAGTTAGTGAAACTGGTTCCTGCTTAACCCTCTATCATTTAAACCAGCTGTATGCAGCCAAAATTCTCTCACCTCTTTCTATTCAAACTGGCAGTAACTGGCCACTCATACTGATGTTAAGGTATTATTCTCAAAGTAAATATCAAAATCTCATGGGTGAGACATTATGTGAGATAAATCTTTTACTGTGAAAATACAATAGTATATATAGTGTAATGTAAATCCTAAAGGGTTAAGACAATGAACTTGCCTATACATGATTACTGAATCTGCTAGAAATAATAGTCACATATGAAATATCTCACACTCAAGAAAAAGTCACGACCAAAGACACCAATCTTCTCATTCATATTTTTCTTCTTTGGCCACTTATTCCTGAGAGGGTCGTGGGGCCAGAGTCCTTAACCCTTTGGTATTTACATTATTCTATATTTACTATTATATTTTCATGGTAAAGGCTTTACCTAATATCAAATCTACGAGATTTCGATATTATTCATTTTGAGAAGAATACCTTAACATCAGTATGAGTAGCTGGTTACGGCCAGTTTGAACAGAAAGAGGTGAGAGAATTCTGGCAGGATATGGCTGGTTTAAATGCGAAAGGGTTAAACACTCCTTCCAGCAGGTTCTGTCAGAAACAACCATCTCCAACTGATCCAGCTGGATCCCCAAGAGAGACCAGCCAAGCTCATGGATATTATCCAACCATCTTGCTTGAGGACTACCCCTAGGTCCCCTGCTGGTTGGTTTGGCCCATAAAATCTGTCCAATTTCTTTTTCTTTTTTACTGTTTAGTTGTGGAGGCAAAAGCAAAACCCATGACATTTGTTTCTGGGCCTCAAAGTCTGGTAAGAGGGAGAGAGGACGATATCTTTTAAATAAGAGACCTGGCCCAAATACAAACAGAATGGACTCCACTAAGGCACCTAGATTAAATCAAATGTACCACTCATATAGGCTACAGCAAAATATGAACTCAGAACACAAAGATCCAGAACTTATACTGCTATGGCATTGTGTTCTATACTCCAACAATTCTGCCAATCCACCACTCTTAACCGATACTTTATTTTATCAACCTTGAAAGGAGGAAAGGTAAAGTTGATCTTGGCAAGATTTAAAACCAGAGTGTAGAATACTGAAAGGTAAAGTTGATCTTGGCAAGATTTAAAACCAGAGTGTAGAATACTGAAAGGTAAGTAAACCTTGGCAAGATTTAAAACCAGAGTGTAGAATACTGAAAGGTAAGTAAACCTTGGCAAGATTTAAAACCAGAGTGTAGAATACTGAAAGGTAAGTAAACCTTGGCAAGATTTAAAACCAGAGTGTAGAATACTGAAAGGTAAGTAAACCTTGGCAAGATTTAAAACCAGAGTGTAGAATACTGAAAGGTAAGTAAACCTTGGTGAGATTTAAAACCAGAGTGTAGAATACT
This sequence comes from Eledone cirrhosa, assembly GCA_964016885.1. Classification (NCBI taxonomy): domain Eukaryota; kingdom Metazoa; phylum Mollusca; class Cephalopoda; order Octopoda; family Eledonidae; genus Eledone; species Eledone cirrhosa. Next base: position 4,832 of record CAXHJY010000654.1, read on the forward strand.
GAAAGGTAAGTAAACCTTGGCAAGATTTAAAACCAGAGTGTAGAATACTGAAAGGTAAGTAAACCTTGGCAAGATTTAAAACCAGAGTGTAGAATACTGAAAGGTAAGTAAACCTTGGCAAGATTTAAAACCAGAGTGCAGAATACTGAAAGGTAAGTAAACCTTGGTG
>CAXHJY010000654.1:50000-54000 GCA_964016885.1 Eledone cirrhosa
AAACATGTACCAGTGAGTTCATACTTAATCGTCCAAACAGAAGAACAAGAATAGTTATTGAGAAGGTCAGAGAATGTGACAAAAGAACGTTGACAATTAAATGACAATTAAATAAGCATCTGGTTACTAAACCAACTGAAGAATGGATCAGTTAGCTGACTAATAATAAAACTGAAGTGAAACAACTCCTACATCTATCTCTATTGGCAACATGACACTCCCAAAGTAAAATAATATCTTTCAAAACAATTACAAAACAACGTAAGAGAGAGAGAGAGAGAGATACATACACACATACCTGTGTATGTACTTATATATATATATCATCATCAACATCATTTACACATGCACTTTTCCATGCTTGCATGGGTTGGAAATATACAAATGTGTGTGTGTGTGTATATATGTATATATATATATATATATGTATATGTATATATATGTGTATATATATATATATATGTATATATATGTGTATATATATATATATATGTATATATATGTGTATATATATATATATATATATACATAAATATACATATATATATATATATATATATATATATATATATGTATATGTGTATATATATATATATGTATATATATATATATATATATATATATATATATATATATATATATATATTTATTAAAATAACAGATTAAAGTTTAAGCAAAGAATCGCTGCTTTCACCCTTAACGGGATCTTCTGAAACTAACAAAGTCAATCTGTAAACGCAGTACTGGATATTTCAAAAAACGTTGCAACCGGAGGAATACAGGAAGACGATACTTTGGTTCATGGTGACGTTCGCTGGCAAAGAACGGGAAAAAACGAATAATACGTCATTAATAGGAGCGGTGAAAAACAATTATGCGCAAAGACAGAACCACGTTTATGGTATAAAAGAGGTCGTAGACTAATGTTCTCCAAGTGGTGCATAGAGACGTTCTCTGGCAATGAACGAAAAAACGAAGATAATAAGTCATATGTGGAGTGTGGAGAACAATAGCACGCAAAGACAAAACCACGTAAATGGTATAGCAGAAGTTGTAGACTAAAATTCTAACTAGAAGACCGAATGAATCTCCGCTACAGAGTTAAGAACAAAGTAAATAAATACAATACTGAAGTAATAGAAACAAATAAATACATACGCGCAAACAGATACGTACATACACAAGCATACGCAAAACCTTACCATAGGTATACAAAACCACGCACATATAAATATGTGTATGTGTGTATGCTTGTGTACAAATAAATAAATAATTATATAAACGTATATAAGTAAATAAATACGTATATATGTATATTTGACTGTTTCGGCGTATAATTTTTACATATTCTGGTATTTAGGATTTGGTTATGTGTATATGGGAGTTTTGCGTCTGCGTGAGTATGCAGGTTCGTACGTATGGTGGGTGTGTGTATATGTGTACTTCTTGTTTTAGTTGACTTACGTCTCCGAACCTTCGTGTATTTATTTGTAGGTATGTGTGTGCGCTTGTTATATACGTATTTATTTACTTATATACGTTTATATAATTATTTATTTATTTGTACACAAGCGTATGTATTTATTTGTTTCTATTACTTCAGTATTGTATTTATTTACTTTGTTCTTAACTCTGTAGCGGAGATTCATTCGGTTTCCTAGTTAGAATTTTAGTCTACAACTTCTGGGCCATGTTGCTACACATTTTATCTCCAGCCTGTATAGGTTGGCCACTGGTGTAGGAGGGAGTTTGTTGCTGCTGCCCTTAGGTTTCCCTCGTGTCTTGCTGTGGGCTCATCCGGGATCCTGGATAACAAGGTGTCGAGATGTTTCTTAAAGACATCCACCTCCACGTCATGCAAGTCTCGCAGATGCCTCGGCAACCTGTTGAAGAGTTGAGGGCCCTTGAATCCCAGGCTATTGCAATACCTGCTCCTTATTCTAGATGTGGAAGACGGGACCTTTGGCACCACACAGTGACGTCCTGTTCGACGGTTGGTCCAGCTCCCAATGCCAAAGTTTGGTGCTAGTCCCTCCAGGATTTTCCACATGGGCAAGACACTTTATTTCACATTGCTCCAGTTTACTCAGCTGTAGAAATGAGATGATAGGGACAAGGGTCCCTATCATTCCACTGCAAAGTGGTCGTGGAGGTGCCACGGCAAAAAAAGCACCCAGCACTCACTGTAAATGAGGTTGGTGTTAGGAAGGGCATCCAGCTGTAGAAATCGAGCCAGAATCAGTTCCCGTCCCACCCTTGCAAGCAGGGAAAAAGCGGACGTAAAATGAAATGATGATGATGATGATGATGAGATCACTGCGTATCTCTCCCGTCTTCGCTCCAAGGAGCAGAGGTTCAGTTCCTTTAGCCTCTCCCAGTAGCTTGTCTCCCTCATCTTGGCAATCCTCTTGGTGTAGCTTCGCTGGATTGCCTCAAGCTCCGTGGTTAGTTTGACACTATGGGGTGACCACAGCTGGGAGCAGTAGTCCAGGCGGCTTAGGACAAAAGTCCTCCACAGTGTCAACATGGTGTCTCGATCTCTTGTAAGGAAAGTCCTCAAGATCCAGCCAGCGAATCGTCTACATGTTGTCGCCACCTTCATGATGTGTGAAGAAAAAGATGCATCATCGCTCATGTCTATGCCCAGGTCTCGTATCGATTTTGTCACGGGGATATCGGTCCCTCCTGGTCCTGTGTAGCTGTGTTCCGCTATATTTGTGTTTGTGTTTGCAGGTTTGTATTGTAGGGCTTGGAATTTGCCAGCATTAAACTGCATGTTGTTTTCTTCCGCCCATCTGTATATGGCATCCAGATCCTGCTGTAAGAGGGCAGCGTCAGCCGGGTTTTTGATTGCCTGTGCTATCTTAGTGTCATCAGCATAGCTAGTGAGGGATGTTGTTGCATGCACCACAGAGGGCATGTCCGAGAGAGCCACCAAAAACAGTAATGGTCCCAGGACTGTCCCCTGGGGCACCCCACTTGTTATCGGTGTTTCCCTCGAGAGGGCCCCATTTGCTACGACTGCCTGGCTTCTGTCACTTAGGAAGCCATACAGCCACTCACCTACTTTTCCAGTTATGCCGAGTCTGTGTAGTTTGTGACATATCATTCCGTGGTCGACCTTGTCAAAGGCCTTCGCAAAGTCAAGATATATCACGTCTACATGTGAGCTCTCTAGTAGCTGTCTCAGTACCCAGTCGTAGTGATGTATCAGCTGTGTAAGGCAGCTTCTTCCTGGGCGGAAGCCATGTTGCGTGCTAGTCAGGCGGTCATTTTCTTCGAGGAAAGTGATTAGTTTCTTTCTGACGACTCGCTCCATGACCTTACTGATATGCGACGTCAGGGAGACTGGCCTATAGTTCTTGGCCTCCGCTCTACTACCTCCTTTATGGATAGGGCATATTGTGCCTTCTTTCAGCTCCCTGAGTAGTACACCGCTAGCCAAGGAGCTTCTGAAGAGCATCTTCAGTGGAGTTGCTAAGGCCCGCTTACATATTTTTAGGAGAACTGCTGGGAATCCATCAGGTCCAGCAGCCGAGTCTGTTCTAATTTAATCAATGGCGTACACCACATACTCCTCCGTTATGTCTATGTGGTTGATGGTTGCCATTTCTTGATGTATATATATACATATATATATATATACATATATATATATATATATATGTATATATATATATACATATATATATATATATATATATATATGTATATATATATATATATATATATATATATGTATATATATATATATATATATATATATACATATATATATATATATATATATATATATACATATATATATATATATATATATATATATATATATATATATATACATATATATATATATACATATATATATATATATATATATATATATACATATACATATATACATATACATATATATACATATACATATATATATACATATATATATATACATATATATATACATATATATATATACATATATATATACATATATATATAT
>CAXHJY010000655.1:10000-12500 GCA_964016885.1 Eledone cirrhosa
TACTAAATAGGTCCTCAGTAATATTATTCTGATGAAATGACAGTAAATAATAACATTGAAATATTGAATGTCTGCATAACTAAAAGTTTGTAGATAGCAGCTGTTTTAGGTTATGTAACTGTTATAGAAACACGTGTCAATAAATTCCTTTCAACTAAACTGTATCCATTCAAATCTTTCTATTTTTCTCCGGATTACTTTTGGAACTACAACTGGAACCGTCGAGCAAACTCTACGCGAGCTGATAATCTACTGTGTGTAATATTTATATTACAACACAAGGGAAAATACTGTATATATATATATATATATATATAAACAAACGTACACATACACATAAATACACAAACACACACACATATATATATATATATATATATATATATATATACACACATGCATGCATAATTATATACACACACATACACATACTATTTAAAATAAGTAAAGATAAATGAACGAATATATACACACTCGACCATTCGCATATACTAAAATAAGCAGTCACATCAACTGGCCAAGAAAAATCTATATACATGAAATCAAAACAATAAATAAATAAAAGTAACAAATAAAGTCAAATATAAAAATATAAAATAAAAAATTAGCAAGTTGACAGCGATACGAAAGAAGAAAAAACACAAATAAAAATAAATAAACAAGCCCACGTGGTATGAAGACTTCGAGAAAGACCTTTTTAATTTAATTAAACACCTCAAATTTAAAAAGTATAAATCCGTCTTTCAAAAGGACCTTGATTCTACCCTATTGGACCTAAAAAAGTCTAAAAAAATCCATGTCCACTCGGACAAAACTGGTAACTTGTATCATATGGATATTGAACATTATAATGAGTTCATATATAAAGAACTCAGAAAAAATTATAAAAAATCTAATAATGTGTCACTCACCAACATCAACAACAAAACACACAACATAGTAAAAAAACTAAACATTGAAGATAGAACTGAACCTTTGGCATTGAAAAGACCACACTTCAACCTGAAAGATCACAAATCTAACTTTAACTCTAATCCTTCTATTAGACTTATATGTCCCTCCAAATCAGATATTGGAATAATTAGCAAAAAAATTTTAGATAGAGTCATCCCACAAATAAGAAAATACGTTAATTTACCACTCTGGGAAAACACCTCCCAGGTAATTAATTGGTTTAAAAATATTAGGTGTAAATCTTCTGCTTCTTTCCTACAATTTGATATAGATAATTACTATTCTTCTATATCACCCATACTCCTGAACAAAGCATTAATATTTGCTAAAAATAGATCTAATTTAACTTCGGATGACATTAACATTATTACACATGCTAGACTAACACTTATTGAATTTCAGAATGAATACTGGACCAGAAACACATACAGTAATCTTTTTGATATTACTATGGGTTCAAGCGATTCCGCCCAAATTACTGATCTTGTGGGCCTCTTTCTCCTTTTCAACATAAATGCCTCTTTTCCCCACCTCAAAGGTGGTTTATATCGTGATGACTGTCTTCTTCTTTCTAACAACCTTAGCCTTTCAGAAATCGAAAAAAACAAAAAACATATTAGAACTTTCCTTAAAGACTATTATAATCTTAATATTACTTTTGAAAAAACAAGTAAAGTAGTAAATTTCCTAGATATAACTTTAGATTTAGCTACGGGTATATACCAACCTTACCATAAACCTAACCAAAACTTACATTACATACACTCACAATCTAATCACCCTAAATCTATCCTTAAAAACCTTGCATATAATATATCACTTAGAATTTCTAACCTTTCTTCTAACCAAGATGTATTTGATAAAAATGCGACCTTTTATAATGAAGCTCTAGATAGAAGTGGCCACAAAAATAGATTAGAGTATATACCTTCTACTAAAAATACTGAAAGCATACAGCATAATATTACCAACAAACACCAAATGAAAAGTACACACCTAAATGCCACCCACAATATACCCCAAAATACTAAATCTTCTAATATAAAGTATAGTAACCCTCAAAAAACTACTCATCATACAACTATAATAAATATTAATAATAAAACTCCTAATAAAAAAGATAAAACACCTAAATCTACAAATATAACTAAAAATAGTTGTGGTGAGATCATTAACATTAATCCTCCTAGTAAAAATCATGATACAACCTATAAAAATAATAAAAATAATAAACAACATAGAAACCGTAATAGACGAGTTACTTGGTATAATGCTCCTTTTAATTTACAAGTTAAGGATAATATTGCTAAAAAATTTTTTTATATCCTTGAGAAAAACTTCCCGCCAAACCACAAATACCATCAAATCTTAAATAGGTCTACAGTTAAATTCTCATACTCTACAACAAATAACATAAAACAAAATATAAGTGCATATAATGCATATAAATGTAAGAAAACCATAAGTATACCACCAGTACATCAAATTAACAATAATATCTCCTCAAATACAGAATTAACGAAAGGATGTAACTGTAGAAACAAAA
>CAXHJY010000655.1:22500-27500 GCA_964016885.1 Eledone cirrhosa
ACCATCAACACTATAAACACAGAGCTGGCATATCTAAGAACTGACTAACTGCCTGATGAGGTCATAGCCATTCAATGGCTATCATCGAAATATATATAACAGTAAATAAAGGATTATGAGTTCATGCAATTGACTTATGTTTCGTCACTATATATATATATACTACAAAAACTCTGATCTTGCGTGCTTGCTTGTCTGTTATGTAATACAGCCAAAAGGGCGCATAATAGGTAAATACTTTGAAAGCAAGTTGCCTATGAAATGGGAATACAAATTGAATAAAGCAAATTTCGCGAAAATCTGACCCCGGGTTCCCGAGAATCGCGGGTTTTGGGGGTACCTTCGTAAATAGCTACGACAGTGCATACTGGTAAAATACCTCGAAATTAACATAACCCGAAAAACTTCGTAAATAGCCAAAACATTGCATAATGAGAAAATACTCTGAATAAAACAAATTTGGCGTAAATCGCACATGGACACTATTTTCAATTTTCCAAAAATAGCAAGGAATTCATCTAAATTCAATTTATCTTATTTTATAATGAATATCGAAAGAAATAATCCGTTTGTTTTTTGGTTGTCCATTCTGTAGGTAAGAGAGACAGAGATGGGTGAGAGAGAGAAAGAGAAAGAGAGGCGTGAGAAAGAGAAAGAGAGAGAGTGAGGGGATGAGAGAGAGAGGGGGGATGACAGATAGGGAAAGAGACAGCGTCCTTAGCTTTTATTTATTTTAACTCTCCCCCTATCCATAACGTTATTTCTTTCTCTCTCTTTCACAGTTATACTGCCACCGTCTGTATCTGTATGTGTATGTGTGCCAGTGCATGTGTTTACGTACTTAGAGACATGTGTGTGTGTGTGTATGTGTGTGTAACAGTACTTAAGTTAGAGTCATATATATATATATATATATATATATATATATATATAATATACTTAGAAACACACAGATACATGCGGACACACACATATATACATGAATGCATCCGCACCCAACTGTGAGTTAAGGGTGCCAACTTCACCGATGTTGCTCAATGAATGACTGGGACAGACCAATTCAGTTTGAACCAGACTGAACCAGTATCAGAGTTAAAAATACATTATGAAGAGAGAAGAAACATTTAGATATAATTAGTAATAAAATGTATCATACCTAAACTGTTCCTAAATTCCTCGACTACGTAGTTTCGTGGCATAAACAAAAACAATATATCAAAGATATAGAGTCCTTGCGAGGTCTGCCGACTTATCAAGAGGATACCTCATTTTACTAGTCTCAAGAACGCGTCTACACGACGTGAGAAAGAATCCCAAAAGGCGGAGGGGGAGATAGTCACGCGATATAACGGTCGAGAAACAGAGCTAAGCCTCTTATAACCACGAAGAAAATAGCACGGAGGCGGAGGGGGTATTCATATCGAGGCCGTAGAAGAGGTAGTGAAGAAGGCGAGAAGTATGAGTAATGGAAGCTTTCCAGTTGTCCCCACACTTCAAAGATTGCTCGACCAGAGGGAGTTATTAATATACTTAGAAACACACAGATACATGCGGACACACACATATATACATGGAACAGTTTAGGTATGATACATTTTATTACTAATTATATCTAAATGTTTCTTCTCTCTTCATAATGTATATATATATATATATATATATATATATATTTGTGTGTGTGTGTGTGTGTGTGTGTGTGTGTGTGTGTGTGTGTGTGTGTGTGTGTGTGTGTGTGTGTGTGTGTGTGTGTGTGTAGGATACTTTCGTAAAGAGCCAAAACGGTGCATAATGGAGAAATAGCCCTGTAAGTGAAACCCTGAAATGGGGATAAAACAAGTTTGACGTAAATCGACATAAACTATTTTCATCATTCGAGAAATATTTTTAATAATTATTAAAAAAAGATTTTTCAGTGATTTCTCAGTGAATATAATTTCAAAACTACAAGTTGTTTGTACTTCAAGTATCTATATTCGAGCTTTCTTTAAATAGACGATATTTTAATTATCAGAAAAGCATTAAGTGAATATCACTGAAAAAACCAGTTGGTGTTAAACAGTAGGTGTTTATATTTTTGCTTTTGTTAAAAAGAATATTTCAATTATTTAGAAATATTTTAAAGTGAATTTGATTTCACAAATAGCTTTATTTACATAGACAATATCTTCATTTTTTTAAATTATTATTTTCAAGTGAATACGATGGAAAAAAATATTTCTTGGCATATTTAAAAAATATTCTTAAGTGAAAATGACTTAAAAAATACAAATTATTTGTACACCGAGCATATATATTTCAGCTTTCTTTAAACAGAATATTTTAATTATTAATAAGTATTTTTTAAGGGAATTTGATTTGGAAAATACGAGTTGTTTAAACAGACAATATTTTCATTATTTAGAAATATTTCTAAATGATGATTTAAAAAAAATATTTGTCGAGGTAATAGGAATTTTTTCTACGGTGAATACGATTTCGATTCTTAAATAATGCCTCGACGAGGAAGAAAGAAAACACCTGGTTGGTCTATCGATAGTGGAAAGAAAGCACGGCTAAGGAGAGCCGAAGAAGGTGAACAAGATAGTGGTCAACGCCAAGAAGATCGGGACAGGCATGCGAATAGAAGGATCGATGAGACTGATAAAGCAAGGGATGCGCGTCTGGCGTAACACAGGGAAAGAGACAGAAGCAGGAGAGATCATGAATCGGATGGTCTGATAGCTGCGCGTCTGGCGGAACAGAAGGAAAGAGACAGAAACAGGATAGATCATGAATCGGATGGTCTGAGAGCTGAGCGTCTGGCGGAACAGAGGGAAAGAGACAGAAGAAGGAGAGATCATGAATCGGACGCTCGGAGAACTCATGGTCTTTGTCAACAAACCATTAGGGATAGAGCAAGGACAGTTCAACGACGTGACTTCTCTGTTGATGTTGGACAGATGAATAAGATATGTGTCTGTTGTCATGCAATGTTTTTTCATGGTGAAACTGCTAACTTTTGCTGTATGAATGGAAAAGTCAGGCTGGGGAATCTGCAGCATTTACACCAGGAACTTCACAGTTTATTTAGTACTGATCAACCTAGGGCAAACGAGTTCAGGAAGAACCTCAGACAATACAACTGCCTGTTCCAAATGAAATCTTTTAGGGCCGAAGAAGTTTGTTCCTCAAGGAATGGATGGAATCCTTCTATCGCTATTCATGGTCAAATTCACCATTACATCGGTTCCTTAACCCATAATCCCAACGAACAACCCCAATTTCTTCAAATTTACTTCTTGGATCCTCGGGATAGTGTTGATTTGAGGATCAGGATACTCCATAACGATGGCATTCAGCGCGACATAGTTGAATTATTGGAAATAATACTCAGACAATATAACCCTTACGTTGCTTCATTTCGAATGGCAAAAGAACAAATTAAAAATATTCCCGAAGCTTCGATTATAATTGATCCTGATAGGAGACCAGCAATGGAACATGAGAGAATATTCAATGCACAAACTGCAAACGAAGTTGCCGTTATTACAAAACAGCACCGAACTTCAAGCAAAAGCACGGCACATTGTGTTGAAAAAAAAGGCGGACAATTGCAAATAATCTCAGAGTCCCATCGGTCCTATGACAGTTTGCAGTATGTTCTATTTTTTCCTTTTGGCGATGACGGATGGCATCATGAGCTGTTAATGAGCAACAACAAGAAGTTGACGCCAATGCGCTACTATTCCTATCGAATAATGAACCATAAGAATGAATTCAACCAGCTTCTCAGAGGCAGTCGTTTATTACAGCAATATTTGTTTGACATGGCTACGAAGATTGAAGGAGATAGACTGCAATACATCCGAATGAATCAAACATCATTGCGATCTACAACATACAAGGGCCTTACTGACGCATTGAATGATGATGACGATTTTCGCAATATTGGCAGGCGAATCATACTCTCTTCCACATTTGTCGGTGGACCGAGATATATGATGGAGCAATGCCTGGATGCCATGATGTACATACGGAAGTACGGCAATCCTTCGTTCTTCATCACAATGACATGCAATCCAAACTGTCCTGAAATCCGGCAAAACCTATTCCTGAATCAGAAGCCACATGACAGGCCAGATTTAATTGCCAGAGTATTTGACCTGAAGCGGAAACTGTTAAGAAAGTATCTTACTGGAGTAGATGGCTTATTTGGCAAGTGCATTGCTTACGTGCTGACAGTCGAATATCAATGAAGCCTCTAAGCCCAGACCGCAGGAATATGATAAATTTGTTCAAGCCGAAATACCAGATCCAAACAAAGATCCAGAGGGTCATGAATTGGTGCTGAAGCACATGATCCACGGTCCGAATTGCTCTAACAATTCGCCGTGTTGGAAAGATGGAACGTGCAGTAAGCGGTACCCTAAGCCTTTCAATGAATATACATTGTGTGGAGAGGACTCTTATCCTGTGTACAGAAGATGGTCTCCAGGAATGGAAGGATTTGAGGGGCACCAAGAAGGAAGGGGAAGCCGAAATATAACTTCGGAATGTGTTTTCCCTACAATATGAAACTATTAAAACTGTTCAACTGCCACCTAAACGTAGAGATGTGCTCTTCCGAGAAATCGATCAAATACGTTATCAAATATACCATGAAGGGCAGTGATCAGGCAATGTTTGGAGTGAACAGGGAAGATGAGATAATACAGTATTTAACAGGAAGATATATCGGTCCTTCAGAAGCTGTTGCCTTGGTACTTGGATTTCCAATTCATGAGAGAGAACCGGCCGTAGTTCGCCTTCAAGTTCATCTACCTGAGAAAAATCAAATCTTCTTTCGGGTCAATGCTGCTGTTAAAGTAAACAATAACATGGCTAAGACGACTCTGACTGAGTTCATGGATCTTTGCGATCACGATCCGTTTGCAAAAACATTGTATTATGCCGATGTCCCAAAGTTTTACACTTGGAGCAATAAGAGATGGGAAAGGAGAAAGGTGGGGAAAACAGTTGAG
>CAXHJY010000656.1:12500-42500 GCA_964016885.1 Eledone cirrhosa
TAGCTATTGTAATTCTTTACCGAGGGCACCAGCCTCTGATCAGGTTGCTTGATTTGTTAGAAACAACGGTCAAATTCCCTCAGACATACTCTGTCTTCACAAAAAATATGTAAGGGTCTTGGTTCGGATAATTTTAAATCACATGTCGGCACAAACTACAGTTTAGTGCCCCCACCCCGACGTTGTTTCATCACAACTCTCTTAATAATGTATATTTTTACAATTTTAAATTGCAGATATACTTTTCCTAGAGTGTAGAGAACAATTATGTTGATGCAATAAAAGACCCCCTCCCCTGGATCTCCAACAATTCTACGTTCCTGTAGAACATGTCACATTATCCCGATTGATATTCATTATCGACATAAAATTGGAGGACCTGATGAGGACATTTCTGAGTTTATATTTAGCTTACTACAAAGTCCTCACTCAATATATGAAAGCATTGACAAACAACTATATACAATATTGAATTAACAAAAAATTAAATTAAATTAATCATTTATTTTATCAAGATAGTCGTAATTTACACAATGGAAAACATTTACATAGTTTAATTAAATAATTGTTTCTACTTTTGGCACAAGGCCAGCATATACTCAGTGTATTACTGGTATTTTATTTTATCGACCCCCGTAAGGGTGAAAGGCAAAGTTAACCTCGGCATAGAATAAAAGGGTTTTGTTTGATTGATCTGTGAACATATCCGGAGGCAGAGAGAGAGAGATGTTTGTGTAGGTTGTTATATTAGGACAACAATAAATAAATAATTGTGATGTCTTCATGACATTTTAATACAATGAATTATTAATAAAATAAATTATTATATTCACTAAGTTTATATAGATTAAGCAGTATATCTGTGGATATTGATATTTCTGTCTGCAAGCATCTTAGGCACAGAGTTGGTCGGCATAAAATATAAGGACTGAAATATTTGTAAGAATAGTTCTACAGAAAAAATAGTTCTGAGAGAAAATAAAACCGTTTGATGTTGGGTGTTGGATGTTTAGTTACTTGTCATATCATTCTGAGTTCAAATTCCGCCGAGGTTAACTTTGCCTTTCATCCTTACGGGATCGATAAAATAAAGTACCAGTAATGTACTGAGTAATTGCTGGCCTTGTGCTAAAAGTAGAAACAATTATTTTTCTTCATATTTCTCCTCTGAATATGTATAATTTGTATATTTAGGAATTAGAAGTGCCTTCGACATAGCACTAGTTTTACATTAACTGTAATGTTCACGTGTCTTCTCAACCAGAACAGCTACAAGTCTGCTTACTGTGTCATCACCATAACTTTAACACTCTACGGTCGCTAAAAGGATGTTATTATTCATTCCGAGGTTGACTTTGCCTTTGCCTTTCATCCTTACGGGGTCGATAAAATAAAGTACCAGTAATGCACTGGGTAATTGCTGGCCTTGTGCCTAAAGTAGAAACAATTATTCATTAGGGCGGTGGATTGGCAGTATCGGTAGAGGGTCGGACGCCATGCCTTCCAGCATAGTTACGTCCCTTTACGATCTGAGTTCAAATCCCGCCGAGGTTGACTTTGCCTTTGCCTTTCATCCTTACGGGGTCGATAAAATAAAGTACCAGTAATGCACTGGGTAATTGCTGGCCTTGTGCCAAAAGTAGAAACAATTATTCATTAAGGGGCTATTTTATTCATTTGACGATATTTCCTATGAATTGTGGCTTATAATTTTAGAGGTTAGCAACTAGAGTTCAAATCCTCGTTGGAACTCTTTCACTTTTCTTGGCTATTGCCCTTGAAATGCACGAATACCGCATAATCTCAGTTTGTCTCCTGATAGTCTGAAGCCCCATAATATTTGTTTATGAAATCAAGGTTTTATAAATCAATAGGAGTAGCAATAACAATTCTTTTTAACTAAACACAAGACCAGTCTTGGAGTAAACAATACTAAAAAAGAAATAAGGGTAGTTAATTGATAGGGTTTGTTAGAATTTTTAAAGGTTTAAATTGTTTTGAACGAATATAGCCCGTTTTCTGTTCCCCCACCCGACTCGCAGACGAGTCTAATAATTCTTTCTACTGACACAAGGTCAGCGATTTGACGGGAAGGGGAAAGTCGATTAAATCGATTCAGTGCATTACTGGTGCTTTATTTTATCGACCCCGTAAGGATGCAAGGCAAAGCAAACCTCGGCGGGATTTGAACTCAGAACGTAGAGGGCCGTAACTATATGCCGCTATGTTCGATGTATATTTTTATTATTATACCACCTACTCGGCCAGTATAATAATAAAAATATACTATAGTTAACTGAACTTGTTATATCTGTAGGCATGTAATTTATCGAGCCTTTACGTTCTGAGTTCGAATCCCACAAAATTAAGTACTAGTCAAGCACTGGAGCCAGTGTAATGTACTTAGCTCCCTCTCATCCCAATTTGCTGGTCGTGTGCCTAAATTAGAAACCCTTTCTTTCATCAAATCTTCTGTGTGTCTGTGTTAAGAGAATTTTTTTTATTAATACACCCGTATTTAAATTTAAGGGTAGTTAAAGCTCGGTTAGAATTTTGATGGTGAAATTTGTTTTTCTTATGATTTTTTTATATGATTTTGACTTCCACCCGAAAACTCTATAACACCCATCTCTGAGACGGGCGTAGTAACAACAATTTACCGAAGATTTTATCTTTGGATACCGTATAAAGCATTGCTGCTTGTGTGTCTGTGTGTGCCGTTACCCGAAGAGGTAGCAGTAACAGCAAAAGAAATTGTCACAATTAGATGGAGACTGTCAGTCAGCATCTGTATGCGGGCAGTCTTGCTTAAGGTATCCCCTTCCCACCCCATCTTTGTCCTTTTTATACTTACCTCTAGCCTCCTCCTCATTTTTCCGTTGATTTTAAAACTGGAAATATACAATAGGAATTGTGCTTTCCCCTCGTTTCTTTGTATATTTAGAATCGTTTAATTCAGTGTAGTAGTAGTAGTAATAATAACAATGGTGGATAGTAAAACTGGTGTTAGGTTTCTGTTTCACACACACTCATGCGTATACGATTACATATACAATGTGTGAGTGATCATAAATTATATATATAACTCGCACACATGTATATAATCAGGCGCGCGCGCACACATATACGCATGAGAAAGAGAGAAGACCTTTGAGAAATATCTTTTTTTATCATGGGGTACAAACTTTCGGGTATTCTGTCTTTTCAGTAAATACTAACGTTTTTTCTTGAGATCCCAGGAAAATACCTCACCCCCAGTGGCGGATTTAAGGAATAGGGCCCAGTCGGCATTGGTCAGTAAGGGGGCCCCAGAGTGAAAATTAAAGTACCTTCTTTTCGAGCGAGTATTGAAAGATTTTTTTTTTAATTTCCCATTTAGCTACCAATAATCATTAAGAAGACAATTAAATTACAAGTACACTTTATTTGAAACAAACAAACAGATGTGCTGTACTGTAAACAAATAATAAAGTAATAAAGTTGTATATATGTTAGTCTTTTACACAAATTGCTTTTACATGCGCAGACCTCTGCGAGCTTTAACAGTTGAAAAATGAGTTATAGCGTGGTCCAAGTTTACTGATTTAGTAATTTTGTTTTCAATTGCCAGCAGGGCAAAACTGGATAGCCTCTCCTGGCCCATCGTTGAATGAAGATAATTTTTAATTCTTCGTAGAACACTGAAAGAGCGCTCCGCACTTGCTATGCCAATTGGTAAAGTGAGAAATAGCCTTACCAGAATTTCAAACTCGGGAAAGACATCACACAAGTCATTGTTCAGTAAAAATTTCAGATATGGCATAACCCCACTTTGTTTTAAAGCTGCGTTTGGCTGTGAAAAGTAGAGGCCAATGAAAGAAAAGAGTTCATTTCTGAGTGTGAATTCATTTGGAAAGTTATCTACCAATGTTGCTACATGTGTTTTTAGTTCATCATCTGAGCATTTAGCCAGTCGATTTGGACTCAAAAATCCAAAGATTGAAGATATTTTTTTTATTCCTTCAGTTCGGGCTCTCATCTCCCCAATCACACTATCCAGTGATTGAAAATAAATTGCAGTGTGATATCTATCTGAAGCAGTAGCTAGTCTTTCAACACCACAAACTTCACCATCCATAATCTTTCTTCTCCTTACTCGCGTTATTTTAAAATCAGCTTCAGATGCATTAAATCCCACGTCATTCCAGGCTTTCTTTGCCTGGTCCACAAATTGTTCAAATTTGTGATCGCATCTGAGTTCTTCCAATTTATCTGTTGAATGTTCAAAGCACTCAGTCACAAGGAATAAATCAATTGTCTTAGCTTGTAGAAGACGATTAGCTGAATTCATATTTTCTAACACTTTGTTCCACCAAAGTAGAGATAGGAAAAAAGTCCAGTCCATTTTCCCTTGCAAATCAGTTGCCTGTTTTACTTCATTTGAGTCATGATTATCTTCTATCAAATCTGCCAGACATTCACTGACATTGTGATGTCAGTGAATCACAGATGCTCCATCATATGCCTGTCCTTTAAGATGTTTGCGCTGCAAGCCAAGTTCTTCAAACAATGCCTTTTCAATGACACTGGTAATACCAATTGCACTAGCATCAAGGACATGATAATATCCAACAAAGTGTTCTACAATTTCCACTGACTTTTCAAGTCTGTCAATTTTTATAAATCTCAATAGCACCGCCATTTGGTCCTTATGACTTATATCAGTTGTAGAATCAGCAATCACAGTGAAAAATTTGGCTTCCTTGCAAAGATCAACAATTTTGTCAAGTGTCATTTTTGAAAGAATCTGGACTTGTTCCTCAAAGATAGTTTTGCTCAGATATTTGAGTTGTCCCTTGTCCTCAAAATGTTGTTTAAGAATAGGATCGATTGTGCTTATGTGCCTTAATATTGATAAGTACACACCTGGATTATCAGCATCCAAGGATTCTCTATGACCTCTTAGTGGCAATCCTAGGCATGTAAGTTCTTGTAAAAGTCCGAACTGATGATTAAGAACATATTTCCATTTTTGAACTTCTGCATCCATTTGTTTTTTCACTGACACTCCAATGGACATATTCTTGGCGAACTGTTTATAGGCATATACTGCTCTGTGATGAATTTTTGATTGAGAGTGTTTTTCAATGCTTTTGGAAATGTGCTTCCAATCATTCATACTCTTTGACCATGGCGAGTTTTTGGCCTCTTCATCACCAAATAACCATAATTACCTTTAGTTTCATTGTTTTATTTTTTTGGCGATATTTTTGTTAGTTTCTTGTTTTTTTTTAGTTTCTTTTTTTTTGGCGTTTTTTGCCAGGTTTTTTTTATAGATTTATTTATTTTTAACGTTTTTGTTAGTTTTTGTTTTGTTTTTATGTCACAAACATTGCTCTCCGACGCTCTACCGATAATAGTAAGTATTAGTGGTTGTAATAAAAATGCAATCAAAATGTAATAAATACCTTCACTGATTTCTTTCCTTATATTATCAACAGAAGTTGGTATGTCACCCAAAGTTTCTAATATCTTCTCCACAGTAAGACAAATATCCATGTGTAGTTGAAGAGGATAAGTATGAAAGAACAGTCTTTGGTAAAGTGTTCTATGAATGTTTTCGAACGAATGAATAATTTCAGTTTAAAATCAATTTCACTTAAACTTGTTTGGGTATTTTCCACGAATTGGCATAACTAGCTCCCTGCTAAAGGTGAAATAACATAGTTCTGTTATCTTATAATTGATTTGTATATAAGTTAAAGTGAAATTGATTTTAAACTGAAATTATTCATTCATTCGAAAACATTCATAGAACACTGTACCAAAGACTGTTCTTTCATACTTATCCTCTTCAACTACATATGGATATTTGTCTTACTGTGGAGAAGGAATTAGAAACTTTGGGTGACATACCAACTTCTGTTGATAATATAAGGAAAGAAATCAGTGAAGGTATTTATTACATTTTGATTGCATTTTTATTACAACCACTAATACTTACTATTATCGGTAGAGCGTCGGAGAGCAATGTTTGTGACATAAAAACTAACAAAAACGTTAAAAATAAATAAATAAATCTATAAAAAAAAACCTGGCAAAAAACGCCAAAAAAAAAGAAACTAAAAAAACCCCAAGAAACTAACAAAAATATCGCCAAAAAAACAAAACAATGAAACTAACAAAAACGTTTCAAATAAATAAATAAATCTATATTTCTTTTAACGGCTAAAAAAAAGGGAATGTAAATTTGTTGGAATAGCCTCATTTCAGCAGCCAGCAGCGAAGTTATTTAGCCTCATAGCAGCGAACAGCGAAGTTATTTAGCCCTAGGCATGGGGGAGGTATTTTTGGATATCGCCCAAATTACAATTTTTTTTTTTTTTTTGCAAGCGCCCAGTCGGCAGGGGCCCAGTCGGCATTTGCCACCTTCGCTACCTGTTAAATCCGCCACTGCTCACCCCGTCATAGACCCTATAAACACACACCTTTACCTGTGTGTGTGTGTGTGTGTGTGTATCGTATGGCACCCATAGGAAACACACATCTGCATAGAAAACTCTCTGCTCCTCTTTCTTTGTTACAGCCGGTGTGTGTTCAGAGAGGGAGATGGATAATTGTGATGCTTCTCTTGAATGAAATTGGGTAAAGGATAGCCTTGTAATGCATGCCACCATCTCTTCCAAGTTCAACGTTGTCCCAACTATGTAAATCTTGTGGCATTCTTTTTTCTTTTTTAGTCTCTTTTATGTACCACGATAATTCTGTAACCTCCAGCCACAAATTGTTAAACATTGTCAAACTTAATTTCAATTAAATCATCGGCCTGAAATTTTTATTAGGGTCCTTACATATTATTTACTGGAAAAATATTAAATTGGGGCTTCTGGGTTCAGTCAAACCACCCCTCCTAACCGATAGTCTTGTATATTTTCCCCCATTCAAGAATTGGTACATTTTATCCAATGTGTTCCCACAGTTCCCGACTACCCAGTTTCACTGATAAGGTTCGGGTTAGTCAAGCTGAGGCTATGATAGAAAACTTGAGTGATTTGTCATTTCGCTCAATGTTTTTAAATTCAAATTACTATTTTCCAAAAATTATGCGTATGTATGTAAAAGCCAATTTATTGTCCTAGTGGTTAATATATATGCTTCTCTAATGAGTTCCAAATATACTAGAACATGTCCTTTGTTGTCAGTCTCCGGTAACAAACGCCAGATTTTCTTTTAAGTGTGAAAATGAATTTTTATAATAAACTTTGTAGATAAACCCGATTAAATCAACACGAGTGTACCACTGGTACTTTATTTTAGCAACCCCGTAAGGATGAAAGACAATGCTAACCTCAGCAGAATTTGAACTCAGAATGTATAATAAATATAAATCTCACTATATACCTTCACATACATCTCTATTATGAATCACGCTATGTTAGTACTACTGCTAATTAATCAAGCATGCACAATATACAAATGAACTTCAGCCGACGTTTTATACGAAAAAAAGTATGTTACAGTTTATCCTCGTTTCAGTAGCAAGTGAGTAAACGTTACTGATGATGGATAAAACATCCTGAAATACTAGTGTCCGTCATTCCAACACGGCTTCTGAGATAGCTATGACATGATAACATCTTAAGACACTCACGGCGAGACTTGTATATGTTTATAATACATAAACATCGTTGAAATGTTGGATACCACTTTTTCTGTTCATTGGGTATTTCACTCGATTTTCTAAAGCTCTTTTCTGCGTTTGGATTTCAATTCATTCAAACATCTCTCTCTCTCTCTCTCTCTCTCTCTCTCCATATATATATATATAACTGTTTCTACTTTTGGCACAAGGCCAGCAATTACCTAGTACATTACTGGTACTTTATTTTATCGACCCCGTAAGGATGAAAGGCAAAGTTAACCTCGACGGGATTTGAACTCAGACCGTAAAGGGACGTAACTATGCTGGAAAGCATGGCGTCCGACTCTCTACCGATGCTGCCAATCCAATAACGAAGGAGGTGTGGTAAGAACCAGATGGACCATAACGCACCAGAGTACTCAATACTTAGGATAGTAGAGTGGGTAATAGGAAAATGGAGGTCAAACATTTTCATATATATAGGAAAAAGTATGACCCCGACGGCAGAGCTCATGCCGTTTCGACGGCTATTTCTGGAAATAGCCGTCGAAACGGCTTGAGCTCTGCCGTCGGGGTCATACTTTTTCCTATTTCCCACTCTACTATCCTTAGTATTGAGTACTCTGGTGCGTTATGGTCCATCTGGTTCCTTACCACAATTCCTTTGTTATATATATAGTCACACTCTACTATCTCAAGTTTCGAATACTCTGTTGAATAATGGTCTAACTAGTTTAATCTTGATATATACAATACACACAGAACAGTTGCCCTTGCCCACTTTCCTTTGGGTTCCATGAATACTAAATGAACATTTTAGATCGATTTTCTTTTCTTTTTTTGTGAGCATCGGGTTTGTGTGACAGGCAGCCAAAAGTATTCCATGCAATTATTGAACATTCTAAATTAATAATAATAATGAAATTATTGTGTAAAGTGCTCAGGTGCACCACAACTCGTCAATATAGTACATAGAATAATACACAAATGTCAAGGAAGTACATGTGTGTATGTGTTAGCTGTAGTGTTGGCGGATCTCGGGAAGCATGGAGGCTTTAAAGGATGCAGTGTCTCGACGGCTAACAACTGATGCAGGTAGTTTGTTCCATGCTTCAGCAACTCTGAGCGTGAAAAAATGTTTCCGAAAGTCATGGGAACTGTGCTGTTTTCTTACTTTGTGGGCATGTCCACGTGTGTTAGACACATGGAAATCGAAAAGGCACTCAGGGTTGTTGTTGGCAACATGGTTAACAATTTTGTGGGTGTTTACCAAGTCAGTTGCCAGGCGTCGGAGCTTCAATGAATCCATGCCCAGGGAAGCAAGGCGCTCAGAGTATGGTAGATGCCTGATGGAGGGTATTCGCTTGGTTGCACGTCTCTGAACAGTTTCCAGGCGGTCAATGTCCTGAGCAAGATAGGGGTTCCAGACTGGTGATGCAAATTCTAAGTGTGGTCGCACCATAGCTGTATACAGCCTTAAATAGATATCTGGAGAGCGGCTGACAAAGGTCTTGCTGAGTGATGCTAAGACACCCTCGGCCCTCTTGACAATTTTAGAGACGTGCCTCGTCCAACGCAAATCGCTGCTGACCGTAATGCCTAGGTCACGTTCACAGGAAGACTTCTTGATATTAGTGCTGTGGAGGGAGTATGTGGACGCTGGGTTTTTACTCCCAAAATGCATGGTGGTGCACTTGTCCACAGCTAGCTTGAGTTGCCAGTCTGAGATCCATTGTTGCATTGTGTCCAGGTCAGACTGCAAGCAGGATCTATAGTGTTTAGGATCTGTCCTTTTTAGCTCAAGGTACAGCTTGATGTCGTCTGCGTACTTTAGTACTGTGGCATTCCTTAAGTTGGCATCTATGTCATTAATATATGCCACAAACAAAAGGGGGCCAAGAACAGATCCCTGTGGTACACCAGATGACATCTCATATGGTGAGGAATGCTGTCCCAGAACCGTGACTACCTCTCTTCGACTGCGAATGAAGGACTTCAACCAGTTAAAAAGATCATCCTTCACACCCATTGCAGAGAGTTTTGCCATAAGCCTTTTGTGTGGCACAGAATTGAAGGCTTTCGCAAAGTCAAGGTAAACAACATCCACCCATGAGCCGCCATCAGTGATCCGGGTGATGTCCTCAAGAAACTCTATAAGTTGATCACAGCAGCTGGAGTTGGGGATAAATCCAAATTGCGAGGGCCGGATAAGACTGTGAGAGCTCCAGAAGTTCCAAAGTGTTTCCCTGACACAGGATTCCATCAGTTTGGTGATGCAACTAGTAAGACTGACTGGACGATAGTTCACAGGTGATGTGCGGTCACCCTTTTTGAACAGAGGAATGACACTGGCAGTTTTCCACTGTTCTGGAGTAGCACTGTTGTTCAGACAGAATTGGAAGAAGCGTGATAACTGGTGTAGAAGGAAGTACCCACCACGTTTAAGAAGCAGGTACGTAACACCATCAAGACCAGGAGAGGCATGGTTGCGTTTATTTTTTAGGTGATGTCGCAGCATTGCAGGTGTAAATTCCATGGTTGTAATAGAGTCCAGTGTCATAGGTGGTGGAGATGGCACACTCTGGTCTTCAATAGTGAAAATGCCTGCATAGCATTCAGCAATGAGCTCTGCGCATTCCTTGGGGTCGTCAATAACCTGGCTTGTGTGGGGATTGCGAAGAGGACCAACTGGAGAGTGAGGCCTCTGCTTTGAGTGAACATACTTCCAGAACACCTTACTGTCAGGGCTGGTTGCTATGCGCTGCTCAAATTGAAGCACTGCCTTTTTTGTCACCTGTTTGAGGTGGTTGGACGATCTATTTCGCCTCTTCCTATTAATGTCTGATTTGTGAAGTTTGTACTCACGTTCAGCATTGCGCCGTTCTTTTCTGGCAAGACGGACTGCTGCAGTCTCCCAAATTGCGCTTTTGGGATGTTTTTTCTGCTTACGTGGCACCAATGCTGCACATGCTGTCCATATTGAGCTCAGGATGTTCTGGAGTACAGTGTTGACATCCTCAGAGTCGTAGAACTCAAGCCAGTTTGGCCGTTGCAACTCGGTGCAGTAATAGTTCCAGTCTGCTTTATTCCAGTCAAAGTGAGCAGTTTGGAGATGGTTGTGGTTCTTGTTACTGCCCATGAGGGATAGATTGGCAATGATCATAGCATGATCAGAGTCACCTAAAGGTTCCTCAGCAGTAACACTAATGACCGTTTCAGGAATAGTGGTGAAGAGTAGGTCCAAAGTGTTGTCACCTCTCGTTGGGGAGGTGACCACCTGGGACCAACTCGAGTCCAGCACCAGCTCAAGGAAGTCATTCGCACTTGGCGGCCAACGAAAGGTCTCCCAGTCAATCTCAGGGTGATTGAAGTCACCTGCAATGAAAACATAAGTGGCTGTCTTCCTGGCAGCAGCACTGAGGATATCACAAAGTTGAGTGTCCTGATGGTAATTTGGGGGACGGTAAACGACTCCAAGTAGCAGTGTTGACATGGTCATACGTATATCGCAGAAAAAAACTTCCTGCTGTGATTGGTTCAAATCAGCACAAGGAATTGCCGACAGATTTGACCGAACGTAGACCATTACACCACCACCACCACGATTAATGCGGTCTTTACGAAACAGGTTGTAGCCAGTCATGCTGAAAACCCCATCGCAGAGTAAGGGATGTGCTGTATTGAAATTATCTCCCCTTCCTTTTCAAATCTATAACGATGTTTGTTCAGGGTTGTGCGCAGTGGGATCGAACCTGGAACTACGATTGAGAAGCGGACATCTTAACCATTTGTCCCGCTTGCTGCTTTCTGTTGATTATATGCTGAAGCTTTCTTGGGAATAGTTTGTTTGTCGGCCGCGGAAGAACATTTTTCAACATTGTGTTATGGTCAGCTTAAGTGAAGGGGCGTAACTCCGTGTACTTAAGTTATTTGATTACAGCTATTCCGGGACACTGCTTTTAAGGACTTTAGTCTATCGTATCGACTCTAGTATTTACTTTTTCAAGTTTGGTTTTCTCCCTTAACCATTCAGTCAGGCTTGAAGCTATGTTTATAATTTTTGTAGATTTGTATTTTTTAAATGTAGATTTGTTTTCGTTGACAGTTTCGGAATAAGCACCGCCATCCGTGACTTAATTAATTAATAATAATTATTTTAAAATTTCTACGTATTTCTGTTTTAGACCCCAAAACACTTACATCAGCAGTAACTGTTTTCTTTTATAGTTTAAGAGTTTAAATTTACCCAACCTTTAAAACAATCAAATCAACCATTTCTTCCTACAAGTTCTTCCTCACAATCACCATCACTTATTGCATATGTAACTTTTTAATTACTGTCACTTTAAACCTAGGTTAATAAGTGAATCTGCTGATACTTAATCCTATAACCAAATCTATATCTAGATATAATATAAAAGATGTTTATTGGTTGGTTGAATCACACGAAAACTACTCACACATATACACACTCACACTCACACACATACACACTCACACACATGCACACTCACACACATACACACTCACACCCACACTCACACACACACACACTCACCCCCCCCCCCCCCAAAAAAAACAGAGAGACAGAAAGAGAGATAGACCGTTATACAGAGAGAGAGAGTGATACCCCAGAAAAGAAACGGCTTAAACTATAGATCCTTTCTCTATAGGAAGGTTTAACAATATTGCGTTAGGTTTTATAAAGTCTTTTTAGAGTCTTTGATTTTACAGAACAAAGAAAAATTGATACTATTTGAAATTAATCTACCCTCCAGCTTTTATTCATATACTACTTACAGACTGTACTAACGAAGCTAAACACTTCAGAAGCAATGTTATGCGGTATATTGCTGTGTTTCAGATGACGTCCTTTGGAGCTGAAAAAGATCATACTGACTATGGTTATTTCACATTTAAAATCTAAGCCCAATGCTACCATTTAATCGACAGTTTACTCCCCCAGCCTAATAAGGAAGTTTTATGATTGTTTTGTTTATGTCTCTCTCACACACATTACAGTCTCACCTCATACCAGACAACACATCCACACATCCAATACAGTTGTTTTCTTTTATCCATCTTCTCTTAACTATTATCCTCGGCGAAGCTGGGTACCTCAGCTAGTTACCAATAGGCTTTCTATTTCAATAATTAAACCTCTGCCTTGCTTTAGTAATAAATGTAGATTTATTGAACCAAAAGCCTTTTAAACACTCCATTATTCTCACTACTCTATTTTTACTCGTTTCGCTCATTAGACTGCGGTCATGCTGGGACACTGCAGTGAAGGGATTTTATCGGCTTTATCAGCCCCACTGTTGTATTTAGTTAATCAATTTCTTTGCCAAACTGCAATATTATTGAACAAACAGTAAATGTATCTCTGCATGCACACACTGCATTGGTCAACCTGAGTTTACAGTAGAAGGCTCGCAAGGTACCATACAGTGGAACTGAATTTGAAACCATGGGGTTGAGAATTGAATTCTTGAACCACACGTGATTGTTGATCTGATTGTAGCTATACAATACTTGGTGTTTCACCTATCTTCTCTTCTTCGCCCACCTGAGAGTGTCATGGGGGAAGAGTCATTAAACATTCCTTCACCTATCTTTGCACTTAATTTCAATCACCATTGCTTTTTCTCTTGTCTTTGGTACAACACTGTTTCTTGTATCTGTTCAACCAAATTGTTGGACATCCAACAACGAGTGTTCCTGTTGTTTGATCAACAGCTTCCTCATGAAATTAAAATGAAAGTGGCTGAGCAGTCCACAAATATATATTCTTAACATAGTTCTCAGGGAGATTCAATGTGACAGTATATATCAAGGCTAACCATTTGATTTATGGCAAGATGCTGCCAAAAATCAGACTCACAGCTATACGATTGTGAACTGAACAACCTAACCAATAAGCCATACTCTTGAGTAAAAGCTAAGTACATAGAAGACTATTTTATGGAATACATCCTTTTTTTTTAAAGAGTAGTGTGTATGACTTGAGTGATTTGGCTTCTATTTCTAGCAAATCTATTGACCATAGAAGTTCCAGTGTCAAAGTTATTTTAGTCACTTTTTTAATACAGTATTGAAAGAATGAAAGTATCGGATAATGAAAATTCTTGTAATAATTTATATTATTTTACCTTAAAATATTCTAAACAGTAAACATAGCAGTGTTAAGTTTGAGTTGAAAAATAGACTGTTGCATACTTTTTCTTTCAAAAAATCCAAGTCTCTCTCTCTCATCCACAGCTTTGTTACGATTTGGTGGTGAATATTGAATATTAGTTATTCTTTCTAGAAAACAACTAGTAAAAATAACTGGTATTTTATTTTATCAACCCCAGAAGGATGAAAGGTGAAGTGGACATTAGAAAGATTTGAATTCAGAATATAAAGAGCTGGAATAAATACCTAAACACACTTTGTTTTTAAGATTTTTGTCCCAGCGCTAAACATTTTCAAAGTCCAAAGTCTGTCTCAGACTGGTGCTTATTGTGGCATCAAGCAACTGGGAGTAGAAGACTTCTTCCTGGACAGGATGCCAGTCCATCACAGGTTTAAACCCCCATCTATTGCTGGTATACATTTTCAGTTGTGTATACTGGAGCAACATGAAAGGAAGTGTTTTTGCTCAAGGAATTGAACCCATGACATTATGATCATAAATCCAACACCCTTGCCACTAGGCTACATGCCTTTACAACATTCTTAACATTCTGAGTTCAAAAATTTTCTTCCCTGGCTACCAAAGAAACTAATACCTAGAAATCTCTATTGATGCTTGTTTGTAATGTCTTCCTTTTTGTCAGTCAATGTTTTCTTTGTGTCATATTTGTATGTTTTGGGCAGTTGTGTATGGATATTTGCATGAATGTATGATGTGATCTTATTGGTGGTATGTTTGTATTAATGCATTGTGTGCTTGTGTGTCTCATTGACACAGACATGGTTATGTAATTAATAAGTTTGCTTTGTAACCATATGGTTCTGGGCTCAATCACACCTATACTATAATCCTTGGTTGATCAATAGCTTGTTAAAGAAATTTGCTAGATAGATTTTTTTTTTTTTTTTTATTTTTTTTTTTTACTGTTTAGTCAGGGAAAGAAAGGGAGGGTCTTTGTGGCTGTTGAGTTGGAGGAGAAAGGTACCCACCATCTGCCAGGGACCTGGCCTAAATACTTGAAACACAGGGGACTTTGTTAAAGGTACTCAAGGGCTAGGTGGTGATGCTTTAACGAAGTGGTGAATTATATCTAGAATCCTATTTCCAATTTTGTAGAAGACTGTTTACCCACATGCTATATATACCCATGAAGAGACAAGTGAGAGCCTTTCTTGAGTGGAAGCCAAAGGAAAGACATAGGAAGCAAGGCAGATCTAGTTGTGGTCTATAGAGTTGGACCTGGCCTTGGTGCAGGTTTTTGACAAGGCTTGTAACTGTGCTGGATGGAAATCTTCATTGCTCAATGCTTCAAATGAAGCAGGAGGAACTAATTAACTATATGTCTAGTTGAAGAAATCTTATTGAAACTGAATAGAAAAAATTTGTTTCATCATCATCATCATTTAACGTCCATCTTCCACGCTTGCATGGGTTTGGACGGGAGTTTTCCCACTTGAGGCAAGAGTGGTTGTCTTGCTCGCATAGGACTGTCTGGCGGGTTTTCTACGGCTGGATGCCCTTCCTAACACCAACCGCATTTACAGTGTGGAACTGAGAGGTTTTTACTGTGTTACCTACATGGCCACATTACAGCGTGGACTGTGTGTTTTTTTGTTGTGACACCTACACGACCTCATTTGTTTCGGGCTGGATGTTGTGGTACCAACATAACTTTACATTGAAAGGGGTGGTGTGGATGGGGTGGGGGTAGTGGGACGGGGGTTTATTTTTGTAAGAGGTGCCTACTGACTGTAGGTTTCGCTTTGTACTTATGCAAGGCGGATCTTCTCTATTACTGAGTACCGCCAAAGATCTCGGTCCAGTGACATTGTCTTAGAGAGGTGAAAGTGTGTGAGGTCGGAATTTATCAAATCGTCCCAGGTTTTTCTGGGTCTGCCTACTCCGTAGCTACCGTCTATTTTTATCGCCCTGCACTTTTTTATACAGCTGTCGTCTTTCATGCGCATCACGTGACCGTACCAACGTAGTCTTCTCTCGAGTAAACAACATCCGATCCCTCTTATTCCTAATTTCTCCCTTAGTTCGTTTATGCTTTGCCATTCACGTATATTACTATTACACATCCAGCGGAGCATGCAAGCTTCATTCCTCTCCAGTCTGCGTATATCCTCTGCACAGAATGCCCAGGTCTCACTGCCATGCAACATTGCTGTTCGTATGCAGGCATCATACAGCCTGCCTTTCATTTTTAGGGAGAACCCTTTAGCGGCCAATAGTGGTATAAGCTCTCGGAACTTTTTCCATCCCGTTCTGACTCTAGCTACTGTACTTTCAGAGCCCCTCCCCCACTGCTGATTTCGTCACCCAGGTAACGGAAGCTGTCAACTATTTCTATAGAACCATCTGTGCAATGGAATGAGCACCGGCCACATATAAAATCTATATTCTTAGTTAGCTTACCTGTGATCCCACTATATCTTTTATGCACCCATACTTTGCATTTGGGACATAAAATGGAGTTTCTACCTACTCCTTTCCTACACACTGAGCATGGCCATTTCCCAGATGGGAGTGGTGCCCTATTTTCCTTCCTACAAACTAGAACTTTAGTCTTAGACAAGTTAGCTTTAAGGCCTTTTGATTCTAGGCCATGCTTCTATGTTTGGAATTTCTTTTCTAGTTCAGCCATTGATTCAGCTATGAGCATTAGATCATCTGCATATAGGAGTCCCCATGGGCAGCCGGTCTTGAACTCCTCTGTTATAGCCTGAAGGGCAATAATAAATAGTAGGGGGCTAAGAACGGAGCCCTGATGAACACCAACTTTTACGCTAAACTCTTCACTATAGTGTGTAATATTTTGGAATTCATCACCAGGCATATCCAGCTATAGAAACCATGTCAAACAAAGAACAAAAAGAACTCTTCAGTTGTGTCAACTACATGATACACTCCTTAGTGCTGGTGTCAAAATAAAATGGACAGAGTACAGTCTGTAAAGTGGTTGACATTAAGGTCATCTGTCTGTGGAAATCATACTAAAATTGGAATATATGTGAGATGTGTTCCCTAGTTCCTTGGCCGGTGTAGGGGTTAAGTACTGACTTGGCCTGTAATGACTTGTCTTACCCATGCTAGCGTGAAAAAACTGACATAACAAGCATAGAGAGCACACTAGGATAAATGTTTGCTAATTAATCTTTCTGTGGACTGATAATGAGGGATTAACTTGACCAAGTTTCAGTCCTAGTATTCTTTCTCTGCCTGTGGAAGGATACGCAACTAATAGTAAGTTATAACCACCGAATCGGATGGCCACGCTAAACCAATAAATCTGATTTTCATAAACAGTTCTATAATGATGTGTGTATGTGTCAGTGTATGTATGTGTTTAATACAGTATTGGTTAAAACAAATCCAATATTAAGTTAACTCTTGTTACAATATTACTAATAAAAGACTGTTTCAAATAATTGGAAAATAATCAAGAATTTTGAAGTATTTAGCAATATAACATACTTTCTCAATATTTGTTTAGAATGTAACTTAACTAAGGTTTTTATATTATATGATGGAAAGTTAAATAAATATATGAATGTGTCATAGAATTGGAGCTTATTTCAGGTGGTGCTGTATCAAAAGGTTTAAAATGTTAACTTAACCAAGCTAATCAATGAAATAACTACTGGGATTGCAATGAATGATGCATAACCTTTAACGGCGATGCTCCAGTATGGCCGTGGTCCATTGTTTAACAGCAGTGAACAAATATTAGTGCATGTGTTTGTATGCATGTATGTATTGGTGCATGTATATTGCTGTGGTCTATTAGTATGTGTGTGTTGTATATAGATTGGTGTGGCCTTATTAGTGTGTCTGTATGTACTTGTGTATGTGGTGGTAGTGAGGATGATGGTGGTGTTATTGATAGTGTTGATGATAAAGAGCTAAGGTAGTGGTATGTGGTTAGTAAAATGAAGTTTGACCACAATAGTGGTGGTGGTGGGTATGATGATGGGATCAAGGTGGTTATGGTGGTGATAATGATGGGGACCAGGGAGATGGGGGTGAATATAGTGGTGGTGGTGTTGATGGGATCAATGTGGTGGTGGTAATGGTAATAGTGATGATGGTGCTGGTGGTGTTAATGATGATAGTGAGGATGATTATTGTGGTGCTATATGCTGAAATATGTGGTAAGTAAACTGAAGCTTAGTGATGCTAGAGGTGGTTATGGTGATGGTAGGGATGGTGATGATGATGATATACAATGAAATGCTATAGTGAAGTGTGTTTGGTTGATTCACAACACAGTAGGTGTTGGAAAACATCTGAAAAATTGATGGGGGTGGCAGGCAATTATTCAAAACCCAAGATTAGGTCTTAGTTGTGATGGTTACCTAGAGATTGTGATATAGTAGGACTATGGTCTTAGTTGTGATGGTTACCTAGAGATTGTGATATAGTAGGACTATGGTCTTAGTTGTGATGGTTACCTAGAGATTGTGATATAGTAGGACTATGGTCTTAGTTGTGATGGTTACCTAGAGATTGTGATATAGTAGGACTAGGGTCTTAGTTGTGATGGTTATTTAGAGATTGTGATAGAGTAGGACTAGGGTCTTAGTTGTGATGGTTATCTAGAGATTGTGATATAGTAGGACTAGGGTCTTAGTTGTGATGGTTACCTAGAGATTGTGATATAGTAGGACTATGGTCTTAGTTGTGATGGTTACCTAGAGATTGTGATAGAGTAGGACTAGGGTCTTAGTTGTGATGGTTATCTAGAGATTGTGATATAGTAGGACTAGGGTCTTAGTTGTGATGGTTACCTAGAGATTGTGATATAGTAGGACTATGGTCTTAGTTGTGATGGTTACCTAGAGATTGTGATATAGTAGGACTAGGGTCTTAGTTGTGATGGTTACTTAGATATTGTGATATAGTAGGACTAGGGTCTTAGTTGTGATGGTTACTTAGAGATTGTGATATAGTAGGACTAGGGTCTTAGTTGTGATGGTTACTTAGAGATTGTGATATAGTAGGACTAGGGTCTTAGTTGTGATGGTTATCTAGAGATTGTGATATAGTAGGACTAGGGTCTTAGTTGTGATGGTTATCTAGAGATTGTGATATAGTAGGACTATGGTCTTAGTTGTGATGGTTACCTAGAGATTGTGATATAGTAGGACTATGGTCTTAGTTGTGATGGTTACCTAGAGATTGTGATATAGTAGGACTAGGGTCTTAGTTGTGATGGTTATCTAGAGATTGTGATATAGTAGGACTATGGTCTTAGTTGTGATGGTTACCTAGAGATTGTGATATAGTAGGACTAGGGTCTTAGTTGTGATGGTTATTTAGAGATTGTGATATAGTAGGACTAGGGTCTTAGTTGTGATGGTTATTTAGAGATTGTGATATAGTAGGACTAGGGTCTTAGTTGTGATGGTTATTTAGAGATTGTAATATAGTAGGACTAGGGTCTTAGTTGTGATGGTTACCTAGAGATTGTGATATAGTAGGACTATGGTCTTAGTTGTGATGGTTACCTAGAGATTGTGATATAGTAGGACTATGGTCTTAGTTGTGATGGTTACCTAGAGATTGTGATAGAGTAGGACTAGGGTCTTAGTTGTGATGGTTATCTAGAGATTGTGATATAGTAGGACTATGGTCTTAGTTGTGATGGTTACCTAGAGATTGTGATATAGTAGGACTAGGGTCTTAGTTGTGATGGTTATTTAGAGATTGTGATATAGTTGGACTAGGGTCTTAGTTGTGATGGTTACTTAGAGATTGTGATATAGTAGGACTAGGGTCTTAGTTGTGATGGTTACTTAGAGATTGTGATATAGTAGGACTAGGGTCTTAGTTGTGATGGTTACCTAGAGATTGTGATATAGTAGGACTAGGGTCTTAGTTGTGATGGTTACCTAGAGATTGTGATATAGTAGGACTAGGGTCTTAGTTGTGATGGTTACCTAGAGATTGTGATATAGTAGGACTAGGGTCTTAGTTGTGATGGTTACTTAGAGATTGTGATATAGTAGGACTAGGGTCTTAGTTGTGATGGTTACCTAGAGATTGTGATATAGTAGGACTAGGGTCTTAGTTGTGATGGTTACTTAGAGATTGTGATATAGTAGGACTAGGGTCTTAGTTGTGATGGTTACCTAGAAATTGTGATATAGTAGGACTAGGGTCTTAGTTGTGATGGTTACCTAGAGATTGTGATATAGTAGCACTAGGGTCTTAGATGTGATGGTTATTTAGAGATTGTGATATAGTAGGACTAGGGTCTTAGTTGTGATGGTTACCTAGAGATTGTGATATAGTAGGACTAGGGTCTTAGTTGTGATGGTTATTTAGAGATTGTGATATAGTAGGACTAGGGTCTTAGTTGTGATGGTTACCTAGAGATTGTGATATAGTAGGACTATGGTCTTAGTTGTGATGGTTACCTAGAGATTGTGATATAGTAGGACTATGGTCTTAGTTGTGATGGTTATTTAGAGATTGTGATATAGTAGGACTAGGGTCTTAGTTGTGATGGTTATTTAGAGATTGTGATATAGTAGGACTAGGGTCTTAGTTGTGATGGTTATTTAGAGATTGTGATATAGTAGGACTATGGTCTTAGTTGTGATGGTTACCTAGAGATTGTGATATAGTAGGACTAGGGTCTTAGTCGTGATGGTTACCTAGAGATTGTGATATAGTAGGACTAGGGTCTTAGTTGTGATGGTTACCTAGAGATTGTGATATAGTAGGACTAGGGTCTTAGTTGTGATGGTTATTTAGAGATTGTGATATAGTAGGACTAGGGTCTTAGTTGTGATGGTTACCTAGAGATTGTGATAGAGTAGGACTAGGGTCTTAGTTGTGATGGTTATCTAGAGATTGTGATATAGTAGGACTAGGGTCTTAGTTGTGATGGTTACCTAGAGATTGTGATATAGTAGGACTAGGGTCTTAGTTGTGATGGTTATTTAGAGATTGTGATATAGTAGGACTAGGGTCTTAGTTGTGATGGTTATTTAGAGATTGTGATATAGTAGGACTATGGTCTTAGTTGTGATTGTTACCTAGAGATTGTGATATAGTAGGACTAGGATCTTAGTCGTGATGGTTACCTAGAGATTGTGATATAGTAGGACTAGGGTCTTAGTTGTGATGGTTACCTAGAGATTGTGATATAGTAGGACTAGGGTCTTAGTTGTGATGGTTATTTAGAGATTGTGATATAGTAGGGCTAGGGTCTTAGTTGTGATGGTTATTTAGAGATTGTGATATAGTAGGACTAGGGTCTTAGTTGTGATGGTTACCTGGAGATTGTGATAGAGTAGGACTAGGGTCCTAGTTGTGATGGTTATCTAGAGATTGTGATATAGTAGACTAAGGTCTTAGTTGTGATGGTTACCTAGAGATTGTGATATAGTAGGACTAGGGTCTTAGTTGTGATGGTTATTTAGAGATTGTGATATAGTAGGACTAGGGTCTTAGTTGTGATGGTTATTTAGAGATTGTGATATAGTAGGACTAGGGTCTTAGTTGTGATGGTTATTTAGAGATTGTGATATAGTAGGACTATGGTCTTAGTTGTGATGGTTACCTAGAGATTGTGATATAGTAGGACTAGGGTCTTAGTTGTGATGGTTACCTAGAGATTGTGATATAGTAGGACTAGGGTCTTAGTTGTGATGGTTATTTAGAGATTGTGATATAGTAGGACTAGGGTCTTAGTTGTGATGGTTATTTAGAGATTGTGATATAGTAGGACTAGGGTCTTAGTTGTGATGGTTATTTAGAGATTGTGATATAGTAGGACTAGGGTCTTAGTCGTGATGGTTACCTAGAGATTGTGATATAGTAGGACTAGGGTCTTAGTTGTGATGGTTACCTAGAGATTGTGATATAGTAGGACTAGGGTCTTAGTTGTGATGGTTATTTAGAGATTGTGATATAGTAGGACTAGGGTCTTAGTTGTGATGGTTATTTAGAGATTGTGATATAGTAGGACTAGGGTCTTAGTTGTGATGGTTACCTAGAGATTGTGATAGAGTAGGACTAGGGTCTTAGTTGTGATGGTTATCTAGAGATTGTGATATAGTAGGACTAGGGTCTTAGTTGTGATGGTTACCTAGAGATTGTGATATAGTAGGACTAGGGTCTTAGTTGTGATGGTTATTTAGAGATTGTGATATAGTAGGACTAGGGTCTTAGTTGTGATGGTTATTTAGAGATTGTGATATAGTAGGACTATGGTCTTAGTTGTGATGGTTACCTAGAGATTGTGATATAGTAGGACTAGGGTCTTAGTTGTGATGGTTACCTAGAGATTGTGATATAGTAGGACTAGGGTCTTAGTTGTGATGGTTATTTAGAGATTGTGATATAGTAGGACTAGGGTCTTAGTTGTGATGGTTATTTAGAGATTGTGATATAGTAGGACTAGGGTCTTAGTTGTGATGGTTATTTAGAGATTGTGATATAGTAGGACTAGGGTCTTAGTTGTGATGGTTATTTAGAGATTGTGATATAGTAGGACTAGGGTCTTAGTCGTGATGGTTACCTAGAGATTGTGATATAGTAGGACTAGGGTCTTAGTTGTGATGGTTACCTAGAGATTGTGATATAGTAGGACTAGGGTCTTAGTTGTGATGGTTATTTAGAGATTGTGATATAGTAGGACTAGGGTCTTAGTTGTGATGGTTATTTAGAGATTGTGATATAGTAGGACTAGGGTCTTAGTTGTGATGGTTACCTAGAGATTGTGATAGAGTAGGACTAGGGTCTTAGTTGTGATGGTTATCTAGAGATTGTGATATAGTAGGACTAGGGTCTTAGTTGTGATGGTTACCTAGAGATTGTGATATAGTAGGACTAGGGTCTTAGTTGTGATGGTTATTTAGAGATTGTGATATAGTAGGACTAGGGTCTTAGTTGTGATGGTTATTTAGAGATTGTGATATAGTAGGACTATGGTCTTAGTTGTGATGGTTACCTAGAGATTGTGATATAGTAGGACTAGGGTCTTAGTTGTGATGGTTACCTAGAGATTGTGATATAGTAGGACTAGGGTCTTAGTTGTGATGGTTATTTAGAGATTGTGATATAGTAGGACTAGGGTCTTAGTTGTGATGGTTATTTAGAGATTGTGATATAGTAGGACTAGGGTCTTAGTTGTGATAGTTATTTAGAGATTGTGATATAGTAGGACTATGGTCTTAGTTGTGATTGTTACCTAGAGATTGTGATATAGTAGGACTAGGGTCTTAGTTGTGATGGTTACCTAGAGATTGTGATATAGTAGGACTAGGGTCTTAGTTGTGATGGTTATTTAGAGATTGTGATATAGTAGGACTAGGGTCTTAGTTGTGATGGTTATTTAGAGATTGTGATATAGTAGGACTAGGGTCTTAGTTGTGATGGTTATTTAGAGATTGTGATATAGTAGGACTATGGTCTTAGTTGTGATTGTTACCTAGAGATTGTGATATAGTAGGACTAGGATCTTAGTCGTGATGGTTACCTAGAGATTGTGATATATTAGGACTAGGGTCTTAGTTGTGATGGTTACCTAGAGATTGTGATATAGTAGGACTAGGGTCTTAGTTGTGATGGTTATTTAGAGATTGTGATATAGTAGGGCTAGGGTCTTAGTTGTGATGGTTATTTAGAGATTGTGATATAGTAGGACTAGGGTCTTAGTTGTGATGGTTACCTAGAGATTGTGATAGAGTAGGACTAGGGTCTTAGTTGTGATGGTTATCTAGAGATTGTGATATAGTAGGACTAGGGTCTTAGTTGTGATGGTTACCTAGAGATTGTGATATAGTAGGACTAGGGTCTTAGTTGTGATGGTTATTTAGAGATTGTGATATAGTAGGACTAGGGTCTTAGTTGTGATGGTTATTTAGAGATTGTGATATAGTAGGACTATGGTCTTAGTTGTGATGGTTACCTAGAGATTGTGATATAGTAGGACTAGGGTCTTAGTTGTGATGGTTACCTAGAGATTGTGATATAGTAGGACTAGGGTCTTAGTTGTGATGGTTATTTAGAGATTGTGATATAGTAGGACTAGGGTCTTAGTTGTGATGGTTATTTAGAGATTGTGATATAGTAGGACTAGGGTCTTAGTTGTGATAGTTATTTAGAGATTGTGATATAGTAGGACTATGGTCTTAGTTGTGATTGTTACCTAGAGATTGTGATATAGTAGGACTAGGGTCTTAGTTGTGATGGTTACCTAGAGATTGTGATATAGTAGGACTAGGGTCTTAGTTGTGATGGTTATTTAGAGATTGTGATATAGTAGGACTAGGGTCTTAGTTGTGATGGTTATTTAGAGATTGTGATATAGTAGGACTAGGGTCTTAGTTGTGATGGTTATTTAGAGATTGTGATATAGTAGGACTATGGTCTTAGTTGTGATTGTTACCTAGAGATTGTGATATAGTAGGACTAGGATCTTAGTCGTGATGGTTACCTAGAGATTGTGATATAGTAGGACTAGGGTCTTAGTTGTGATGGTTACCTAGAGATTGTGATATAGTAGGACTAGGGTCTTAGTTGTGATGGTTATTTAGAGATTGTGATATAGTCGGGCTAGGGTCTTAGTTGTGATGGTTATTTAGAGATTGTGATATAGTAGGACTAGGGTCTTAGTTGTGATGGTTACCTAGAGATTGTGATAGAGTAGGACTAGGGTCTTAGTTGTGATGGTTATCTAGAGATTGTGATATAGTAGGACTAGGGTCTTAGTTGTGATGGTTACCTAGAGATTGTGATATAGTAGGACTAGGGTCTTAGTTGTGATGGTTATTTAGAGATTGTGATATAGTAGGACTAGGGTCTTAGTTGTGATGGTTATTTAGAGATTGTGATATAGTAGGACTATGGTCTTAGTTGTGATGGTTACCTAGAGATTGTGATATAGTAGGACTAGGGTCTTAGTTGTGATGGTTACCTAGAGATTGTGATATAGTAGGACTAGGGTCTTAGTTGTGATGGTTATTTAGAGATTGTGATATAGTAGGACTAGGGTCTTAGTTGTGATGGTTATTTAGAGATTGTGATATAGTAGGACTAGGGTCTTAGTTGTGATAGTTATTTAGAGATTGTGATATAGTAGGACTATGGTCTTAGTTGTGATTGTTACCTAGAGATTGTGATATAGTAGGACTAGGGTCTTAGTTGTGATGGTTACCTAGAGATTGTGATATAGTAGGACTAGGGTCTTAGTTGTGATGGTTATTTAGAGATTGTGATATAGTAGGACTAGGGTCTTAGTTGTGATGGTTATTTAGAGATTGTGATATAGTAGGACTAGGGTCTTAGTTGTGATGGTTATTTAGAGATTGTGATATAGTAGGACTAGGGTCTTAGTTGTGATGGTTATTTAGAGATTGTGATATAGTAGGACTATGGTCTTAGTTGTGATTGTTACCTAGAGATTGTGATATAGTAGGACTAGGGTCTTAGTCGTGATGGTTACCTAGAGATTGTGATATAGTAGGACTAGGGTCTTAGTTGTGATGGTTATCTAGAGATAGATAATACTTGAAATCTAATCCTCTCTGAGTCATGCTAATCTTTTTTTGTATTTATTTTTATGAAGACATGCAGCCAAGTGGTTAGGATGTTGAGCCTGCTATTGTAATGTTGTGGGTTTCATTCCTGGATCAGATGGATCATTATATTTTTGAGCAAAACACTTAATTTCATATTGCTCCAGTTAACTCTGGTTTAATTTCCAGGTACTGCTGGTATTTATTTTCAACTGTGATGGATTAGCATCTCGTCCAAGGGATACTTTTACTCTCAGCTACTTAATTAGGATAAAGTCTGGCCCAATGATCCTCCAGGCTTTGAACATACTATTGTATTCTTTATCTACATCAAGAGATGAGCCTCTTTAATGTTAGGTTCACTCTACACAATTATTCATATTATACATTGTATCTGTCTATCTTCACCTGTCTTTCTCTGTTTTTCTTTATTTATCCACCATTGACTACAGGGTAAAGCTGAAGCTACTCTCTCTTTTCTACTGGGCTCTCTGCCATGTTTGGGCCCATAGACAACAGCAGGTAGGTCTACTGCACTAGCATCGTCACAGTATGCTGCTATACAGCTTTGGTATAAACACTGCTGCCCATCTCTTAAATTCACCTCTGCTTGGTCATGCACTCTGCCACCCATATAGTGAACCTATCAGTGATACAGTCATGCCAGAACCTTTCTTTGAATGGCACAAATGGCAGACAGTTCAAATTGGATTGGTGCGATTACATTATATCTCCAGGCGGTGGATTGGTTGAGGGTCGGACATGCTTTCCAGCATAGTTTCGTCCCTTTACGATCTGAGTTCAAATCTCGCCACGGTTAACTTTGCCTTTCATCCTTACGAGGTCGATAAAATAAAGTACCAGTAATGTACTGGGTAATTGCTGGCCTTGTGCCAAAAGTAGAAACAATTATATCTCCAGCTAATATTTGGTCCTCACATATATGGTGTCTGCCATTGGAGTCATGAGTGGCTGACATCTGTGTCAGATGTTTGTGGTCACTAAACATGGCTGGCTTCTGTTTGTGATGTTATGGATTCACTGGTTGAAACCAGCTCAACCCATCCTGGGTAAACACTGACAGAAATACAAGTGAAACCTCTTCATTATCCACATCAGTATAAAGCAGCTGCTTTCTCTATTCTACAGGGCTCTCTGCCATGTTTGGCTCGATATGCAACAACAGGTAGGTCTACTGCACTAGCATCATTGCTGTACTCTGCTATACAGCTTCAATATAAACATGGCTCCTCTTCTCTTAAATCCACTTCTCTGCTTACCCTACCTCTTCAATGTACAACCAAGCAACAATCACACCCTCTTGTGGGTCAGGTTTTTCTTATCAGAAATCCTTTTTCTCCCTCTCCTTGGTATCAAATGTGGGTTTAATCTCTTTATTTGGCATCAGATACTGCACTCAACCTATGCATCACATTAGCTGTGCATCTCAGACACTACATAACACTAACATGTAACTGATGCACCACACATGTACATACAGGTTCATACTCAAACGTCTGCACACAAACACCATGGTCACCCGGATAGTAAACCAAGTCATACAGAATGGGGTTGTTCCGAAGGACTGGCGTAGCAGCATCATCATTAACTGCTACAAGGGTAAAGGAGATGCCCTAGATAGGAGTAACTATAGAGGCATTAAATTAATCGATCAGGTCATGAAGGTCACAGAAAAAGTAATAGCGCAACTAATCAGAGAGAGAATTGATCTAGATGAAATGCAGTTCGGGTTTGTGTCAGGCAAAAGTACCACAGACGCTCTTTTCATTGTACGACAACTACAGGAGAAGTACCTAGCTAAAAGTAAACCCCTATACTTAGCTTTTGTCGACTTGGAGAAAGCCTTCGACAGTCCCCTGTTCCATTATATGGTGGGGTCTTAGAAAACTAAGTGTTGATGAATGGCTTGTGAGAGCTATACAAACCATGTATAAAGAAACAGTCAGCAAGGTTAGAATTAACAACGAATATAGTGAAGAGTTTAGCGTAAAAGTTGGTGTTCATCAGGGCTCCGTTCTTAGCCCCCTACTATCTATTATCGCCCTTCAGGCTATAACAGTGGAGTTCAAGACCGGCTGCCCATGGGAACTCCTATACGCAGATGATCTAACGCTCATAGCTGAATCAATGGCTGAACTAGAGAAGAAATTCCAAACATGGAAGCATGGCCTAGCATTAAAAGGCCTTTAAGCTAACTTGTCTAAGACTAAAGTTCTAGTTTGTAGGAAGGAAAATAGGGCACCGCTCCCATCTGGGAAATGGCCATGCTCAGTGTGTAGGAAAGGAGTAGGTAGAAACTCCATTTTATGTCCCAAATGCCGGGGGTGTATTTTGTTAGAGGTGCCTACTGACTGTAGTAGGTTTCACTTTGTACTTAGGTAAGGCGGGTCTTCTCTATTACTGTGTAGCGCCAAAGCTCTCGGTCCAGTGACATTGTCTTGGAGAGGTGTAAGTGTGTGAGGTCGGAATTTATCAAGTCGTTCCAGGTTTTTCTGGGTCTGCCTACTCCGTGGCTACCGTCTATTTTTATTGCCCTGCACTTTTTTATACAGCTGTTGTCTTTCATGCGCATCATGTGACCATACCAACGTAGCCTTCTCTCGAGTAAACAACATCTGATCCCTCTTATTTCTAATTTTTCCCTTAGTTCGTTTATGCTTTGCCGTTCACGGCAAAGCATAAACGATTGTTTTTTTAAAATATTTAATGTTTATTTATTATTCTTTTTATATTTATTATAAGTTGGTGTATCTGGTTTAAAATGTCTGTTATGCTAGAAAGGGGATGAGATAGAGAGATCAGTGGTGGTCCTGTGTCTTTAAGGAAAGAAGATGGTAAGTGTTTGAGAAAGAAAGAGGGAGGAAT
This sequence comes from Eledone cirrhosa, assembly GCA_964016885.1. NCBI lineage: Eukaryota > Metazoa > Mollusca > Cephalopoda > Octopoda > Eledonidae > Eledone > Eledone cirrhosa. Next base: position 40,723 of record CAXHJY010000656.1, read on the forward strand.
TGCTTTTGCAAAAAATATTCTTTATCCTCAAATTATGAATAAAATATTCCATTTTAGTAGTTTCAGCCATTTGTTAAATTTATTTGACTTACTTTGTTGTATATATGTAATCAATTATTATATATATTGTGTGTGTATTTAAATTCAAGATTTTCTGGGTGGGTAGCAGTGACTGTTAAAGATGTAGGAATACTACTAGCAAAGAAATGAGTGGATAAGGTAATTGAGGTAGTCAGCATATGTAATAGGATGATTAAGATTACACAAGTAACACTTAGGCAACACAAAAGCTACTATAACCTCTGCATATACACCACATGCTGGACTTGCATATTAGACTCCTTCAATTACAGTAACCTTATTATTGTGGCTGGTGACTTCAATGGCCATGTTGGGAAACATCATTAGGGCTTTCCTTTTGTGCATGAAAGCTATGGAGAGAGAAGGTCAAGTCTTCTGTGATGCTTTTGACTTAACCATTTGTACCACAAATTTCAAGAAAGCAGCCAGCCATGTAATTATTTACCAATTGGGTAGGGTGGGGTGAGAGACACAAGTCACATAGACTTCATTCTCATTAGGAAACTAGATTGGCAAATGGTTGTAAATGCCAAGTCCTTCCCTGGTGAAGAATGTACAAATTAGTTATCAGTAACCTTAAAGTAAGGGCCACACCAACTCTGAGGCAAAATTAGATCTGGTGAAGGAAGATATGGAAGCTGAAGGAACTTTTCATATAACTAGGACCCCTGTCCTTAAAATGCCCAAGAAACCTCCTGTAAGAGTGAGCTGTAACAAAAATGTGTGGTTCTGCTTTAGCCTGCCTTTCTTCATTATAACACAAGAGTTTAGAAAATGAATTCCTTGCCTTGAATACTTTATATGCTGATGAGCTGCTTCGTTTTCACTATTTTATATCTTTTTCATGCTTGCATGGGTTAGATGGGTTGTCACATTGCGACTAGACAAGTCAGATGACTGGTTTGTTCATACAGCTGGACACCCTTCTTAATGCCAATCACTTCATGGTGTGAACAAGGTTTGTTTTCTTGTGGAACCACCAATACCACTTTTTAGTGTAGGCTAGGTGCTTTTATCATGATATCAGCACAACACTTTACAGTGTGGGCTGGGTATATTTCATTGCAGCATCAGTGTCACTGCTTGTAGACTGCACTGGTGCATTCTCATACAATCATGAGCGAAACATCCTAACCACTTGGCTACACAAAATTACATTGAAAATCATAGATAGTGTCTTTCATTAGAAATATAGTAACAAAAGGGATAAACAAAGTGTGAATACTAATAGAAAGGACACAATGAAAGGAATCCACATTTTGTTTCAATGTAACATGTATTACTCATTAAATACACATAACATATAAATATATATATATATATATATATATATATATATATATATAAAATCATGCATCTAGTCAATGTCAGTATATAAAATGTGTTTTCTCCCAATGTTCTTTCAGAACCAGAGAACTCATTCTCACGCAAACATCCTGTGTGTTGTTGGTTATCCTGTATGCTGACCTGTTTTGCTGGTAGTATTCTTGCTAACTTGTTACTTGGAGAAGCCGCCTTGATACCATTTAAAAACCACACAGATATTCTCACAGCTACAGCAGTATGGTAATTTTTGTCTCTTTTTCAGCATCATCTAGAGTAAGAGAGCAGTTGTTTAAATATTAGATCTTTATTGTGTGTGTATGTATGTATATGTATATATCATCATCACCATATATGTTTGTATATATGTATGT
>CAXHJY010000656.1:62500-72500 GCA_964016885.1 Eledone cirrhosa
ATTTCTCCCTTAGTTCATTTATGCTTTGCCGTTCTCGTATATTACTATTACACATCCAGCGGAGCATGCAAGCTTCGTTTCTCTCCAGTCTGCGTATATCCTCTGCACACAATGCCCAGGTCTCACTGCCATGTAACATTGCTGTTCGTATGCAGGCATCATACAGCTTGCCTTTCATTTTTAGAGAGAACCCTTTAGCGGCCAATAGTAGTATAAGCTCTCTTAACTTTTTCCATCCAGTTCTGACTCTAGCTACTGTACTTTCAGAGCACCCTCCCCCACTGCTAATTTTGTCACCCAGGTAACGGAAGCTGTCCACTATTTCTATAGAACCCTCTGCGCAATTGAAAGAGCTAGTATTTTGTGGGCACTTGCTGCTACTTATTGCACCAGAGCACCGGCCACATATAAAATCTATATTCATAGTTAGCTTACCTGTGATCCCACTACATCTTTTATGCACCCATACTTTGCATTTGGGACATAAAATGGAGTTTCTGCCTACTCCTTTCCTACACCCTGAGCATGGCCATTTCCCAGATGCGACCGGTGCCCTATTTTCCTTCCTACAAATTAGAACTTTAGTCTTAGACAAGTTAACTTTAAGGCCTTTTGATTCTAGGCCATGCTTCCATGTTTGGAATTTCTTCTCTAGTTCAGCCATTGATTCAGCTATGAGCGTTAGATCATCTGCATATAGGAGTTCCCATGTGCAGCCGGTCTCAAACTCCTCTGTTATAGCCTGAAGGGCAATAATAAATAGTAGGGGGCTAAGGACGGAGCCCTGATGAACACCAACTTTTACGCTAAACTCTTCACTATATTCGTTGTTAATTCTAACCTTGCTGACTGTTTCCTTCGGAACGACCCCATTCTGTATGACTTTGTTTACTATCCCGGTGACCATAGTGTGTCCCACCGTTCCAGATGCTTTCAGCATTTCAGCAACTATTTCCGAAGGCCCGGCCGCCTTGCCTGTCTTCATGTCTTTGATCGCCTTACTTATTATACTACCTTCAACTTGCACTGCTGGTCCTTCTATTGGGTCGATGTGGGGGAGACTGTCTTTCTCCCAATTATTCTCCTCATTTAGTAGCCTTTCGTAGTGACACTTCTAAGCTACCTTCTTATCAGCGTCAGTGATGGCAAGTACACCATCATCATTAAGGACACACTTCTCCCCGACAATATCACTATTTTCCTTGACACATTGCCTAGCAATCCTGAACACCTCACGTTTTTGGTCCTCGCGTTGTAGAACATGCTTGAACTTTCTTTCCTCTGCTTCCCTTCTTGCGAAGTACACTTGTTTCCTAGCTTCCCTCCTGGCCTCTTGATAGTCTTCTCTACTTCCCCCATCCCGCCATGCTTTCCAAGCCTGCTTTTTGGCCTTGATTGACCCCTCCACTTTACTGTTCCACCACAAAGTTACTCTCCTCCTGCCTATAGGTCTGCTCCAGCCACAGGTTTCATCTGTCGCCTTCAGCAGGTTAGCTTTCAGGAATTCCCACTGTTCCTCTATACTGTACAACTCTAATTGCTCTTCCTTACTATCAAAAGCATCAAGTAATATGCTTTTAAATTTATTACTGGCTGTGGGGTCTTTTAACTTCCATATTTTTCTTCTGAGGATAGTCCTCTTCTGTTGTCTAGTACGTCTCGTCCTGACTATGGGGTCGCTAATTATGAGTCTATGTTGAGAGTGCATTCTTCATGGGGGAGGGATTTAGTGTTTACAACAGACACTCTGTCACGTCTCCTGGTAAGGATATAATCTACTTGGCTTGTGTGTTCCCCCGATCTATAGGTGATCAAGTGATTGTCTCGTTTTTTTAAGTTAGTGTTACAGATAGTTAGGTTATTTGCATCACAGAATTCCAGGATTCTGGAGCCTTCCTCATTTCTAGTACCAAACCCATAGCCTCCATGGATTCCGTCATAGCCGTCACAATGTTGTCCAACGTGACCATTTAGGTCGCCAGCGATAACTATGTAGTCACTGTCGGTTATTTGGGAGGTAGTGAGCATTAACGTCTCATAGAATCTGTCTTTTATAACGCCAGGCAGTCCGGATTGTGGTGCATATCCAGATATTATTGTCACAGTAGTTCTATTGAGGACAAGTCTTATTTTAATGTATATGTATATGTGTATATATGTATATATGTATATATGTATATATATGTATGTATATATATCTATATCACTCTAATGTGGTAGTGTTGTTGCCATGATAAAATGCACCCTATACACTCTGTAAGGTAGTTGGTATTAGGAAGGGAAGCCAACTATAGAAACCATGCTAAATATGGAATGTATGAGGAAGATGTGGTCACCCCAACCTGTCTTGTCTCCAGCCCATGCCAGTATGGAAAGCAAACCTAAAATGATGATATTAATAGTTCCCAATATTTTCACTACCAAGGAGCCCTTTTATTTCCTGTGTACGTCTTCCCCACTGCAATCACTTTCCTCCTAGATTGTTATATGGATAAAATGATAGAATAACAATCAAGAAAGATAAATCATCATCACCATCAATTTTACATCTGCTCTCCATGCTTGCATGGGTCCTTCTCAGCACAGCATCTCTCCACTTGTTGCATTCCTTCGTCATCTTGTTGCATTCCTTCGTCTTAGCGATTTGAGGTCAGCTCTCACAACCTCTGCTTAGTCATCCTCTATTGTGTCTTCCTTCCACTAGGTTTTCCTGGCATTTCTCGACCCACTGATCATTGTCAATGCACATCACATGCCCATACCAACGCAGTCTTCTCTCCTACACACCACCTTAGATTCACCTTAAACCCAGCTTCTCTCTCGTCCATGCTCTGCCTTTCTCTCACATTTATACATAAAGAATAATGGATACCTAATGGTATCATCATCATCATCATCATCATTTTACATCCGCTTTTCCCTGCTTGCAAGGGTTGGATCCTCCATTGGTTTCAACAATAAGCATTCAGTTGTTCAATCAACTGAATGTCCAACTGATAAATTATAGTGTTAGTGGTTGAGTATTCCACAGACATGTGTACCCTTAATGTAATTCTCAAGCTAAATCAGCATGATACAATTGCAAGGGTGGACTTTTGAATTAGTTACAATCAATTTGATAAGCTCTCACACAGTTTGCATGTACCCAATTTCATTCACAAGGCATGTGTTGACTCTAGGATATGGTAAAAACACTTGTCAAAGATATCATGCAATGGGATTAAAGTCAGGATCTTATGATTGTGAAGTTAATTTAAATCACTCAGCTATGTGTGTATATTATTTTTTTTAGCAAAGTACTTGATATTCTGAACTTAGCTCACAGACCCCAGTATATCCTTTGTGGGTCCGTTAGTTGTTTCTGTCTTTATCTCTGTCATGTCTTTCTGTCTATCTTTATCTCTGAAGGCATGCAGCCTAATGGTTAGGAGTGTTAGTTTGATTCCTAGACTGAATAGCATATTATGTTCTTGAGTAAAACACTTCACTTCATGTTGCTTCAGTTCAGTCAGCTCACAATGAGTACCAGCATCAACAATTGGGGTTAAACATGCAATCGACTGCTGTCCCATCGAGGGGAGTATTTTGTACTTTAGTCACTTAACGCCAATAAAACCAGGATATGCTCTAAATTTGAGGCAGACTTTAACCTTTGTGAAAGTATGTAGTCTAGTGGTTAGACTGTTATGCTTATGATCATATGGTTGTGGGTTCAATTCCTAGAGTAGGTGGTGCATTGTGTTCTTCAGCAAGATGCTTCATTTCATGCTGCTAATCATGATTTGAATTAGTTCCCCTATCATTAAAATGTTCAGGAAACCTCCTCTGCAATACAACCTAGTAGTAGGCCAGCTAAACCTGCATAGGTAGGAAATGTAAACTTCATTTTTTTATCTCTGTCTCGTCCCTGTCTGTCTAGCTCTCTCTCTCTCTCTCTCTCTCTCTCTCTCTCTCTCTCTTTCTCTCTCTCTCTTTCTCTCTCTCTCTATATATATATATATATATGACTGTCTCTCTCTTTCTCTCTCACCTGTTCTGTCCTGTCACTCTCATCATTGCTATCTCTGTCTCTCTCTCACCTTTGCTCTTTCCTCCTTTCCCCTCTCCCCTGCTTTTATCTTTCTGCTCTCGTCTTCTATCTCATTGTTCCCACCTCCCACTCTTGTGTGTGTGTGTATATATATATATATATATATATATTAATTCAAAATATTAACAAAAATAGACATTCGTGTGATCAAGTATATTTTATTATACATATTTCAGAGGTACTGAGCTATCTTCAACAGTACGTCCTCATCAGATAAAATAAGATGATGATGACAAAACTCAATATTTATATACCTTAAGATTGGTATATCCCTGAGAGATGTACTGAGAGACGTACTGCTGAAGATAGCTCAGTACCTCTGAAATATGTATAATAAAATATACTTGATCACACGGATGTCTATTTTTGTTAATATTTTGAATTGATATTAATAACTCCGGAAAACCATCTGTTGAGTGCTTCCAATCTATTGTAAAACTCATTCTTTGATTTATTCATTGAACCTTGTTTAACCTTTAAATATATATATATATATCTCGGGTGTCAGAGAGAGAGAGAGAGAGAGAGAGATGGATATATACACACGCACACACACGCACCCATCTCTTGCTCTCTCCCGCCCTTCTCTGACACCTGATACCTTTACATTCCAATTTGTATTTGGTAACATTATACCAGTGGTTGCTCTCTAGAACATTCTTACTGCATGGTGGTGGTGGTGGTGGTGGTGGGGGCTGGTAGGTTGATGGTAGCAGTTGTAATGTTTAGGGTTGCTGAGCTTAGCAATATATAACTACCATACTATTTTATACTATACTATGTTGTACAACATAGTATAGTGCTGAACTATTTGTACTATTATATGGTGTACACCATACAGCACTACTATACTATGTGGTATACAACATAGTATATTGCTGTACTATTATATGGTATACACCATACAACACTACTTTATTGTGGTGTATAATATGGTATAGTGCTGTACTATTATATGGTTTACACCATACAACACTACTGCATTATGTGGTGTATAACATAGTATGGTACTTACTGTACTATGTTGTACTGTAATACTGTACTATTATGTATTCTATGGTTCTGTATTACACTATGCCTGTGTTAGTTTCCAACAATCGCTAGTTACTTTTCAGCTCTTAATTGCTGATGGAGTTGATGCAGTGCCATCATTACATATGGCTTGTCTAGGTCAGTCCATAAATGGCAGTCCATCCTTCTCTAGATAATTTCTTTCAGAGAAATGGGGAAGAACTGCTTCCCCATCCCCAGTATTGAACTGGTATTTTATTTTGTTGACCTCGGCAGGATTTGAACTCAGCATGGAAAGTCTACCACTTTACTGTCCACAGTATACTGATGCTGTTAGATTATTGAAGTGTCTTACTGTTTAAAATCAAAACAAAACCTGTGATGAGCAAGAAGTCTTTCATGGGGCTGGCAAGGCTAAACCCTTCTTTAGCAGAGAACGATTTCCATAAAACACTTGGCTGTAGTATTGTATATTATAAGGTATCAGTTTTGTTGTACTTGTGTGACCTGGTCACTGACACCTCTACAGGAGAGGTCACTGACATAACCCTTCACTGGGGAGGTAACTGATGGGTCCCCTTTACAGGGGAGGTCACTGACACACTCTCTACATTCATCCATTAAATTCACAACAGAAACCAGTGAGAAAGAACTACCATCTTTAGACATATTTTACTAGGCAGGGATATACCAATAGAGGTGGATCCAGAACTATGGAAAATCCATTTTGGAGAACTTTAGAGGTTTTCTTTAACAACAAAAATACCCCTTGAATTTGATAGGTGACAGGTTTAAAAAGGCAAAGGAACTGGATATATCTAAAGTTAGGACTCCTAGACAAAAGGTTGAGGAAGATATTCCATTTGTCGACACTTATGAGCCAGGAGTACCAAACGTATTTGCCACCATTAAGGCAAACCTGCCAATCCTGTTTCAAATCACAATTATCAACAGCAAACACCAACCAAAGAACCTTAAATTTCCTCTTAAAAACATGTAAAGATAATAAGGATGGGACATTTAGTAGTAATATCAGTAACTATTTGAAAACTAGTTCTGAGATTAAATTTAAAAAGTAGACAGTCATCACCATCATCGTTTTTATGTCCGTTTTTCCATGCTTGTTTGATGGGTCCTTCTCAGCACAGCCTCTGCATTTCTTTATCATCTTCTCTGTGAGTCTCAGCAATTTGAGGTTAGCTCTCACCACCTCTGCTCAGGTCTTTATTGGTCTACTTCTGCTGCATCTTCCATCCATTGGCACTTTTTCACCCATTATTCATCATTCATGCGCATCACATATCCAAACCAACACAGTCTTCTCTCCTGCACACCACCTCAGATTCCTCTTAAAGTCCTTTAAAATAAATGCAGAAATGAGCAGCGAAGCAAAAATAAATTGATATATTGTATAGTCTTGGCTCTAAAGAGAATTATATTAGTCAGACTGGTAACTCATTGTGTAAACAAATCAGAATGAAGGAAAATCCTACTAAGAAACATATATAAATTTGTGGGAACAGCAAATTAAAAATATTCCCTTTTATAAATGTTCAATGGCTGATCTAAAGTACTGACTAAAAATGGAAAAACATTTTATAAGGAAATTCACTGTGAAACTAGACCATAACAGTTCTAATTATAGAGAGGTAAAAATACACATAGGAACTTAGGGTTTGACTACCCTTTTAACAACTAAATTTGTATTTTGATAAGTGTCATGAAAAATGACAACTAGATTTAATTATAAACATTTTATATTTTTCTTACTCAAATGATAGTGTTTTATTACTTCTAACTACTATGTTTTATTAATATCTGTTGGGGAAATGGACATTGACCCTTTCATGATCTCATTTCTAATGAAATACACTCTATTTTAATTATTTAATGAAGAATTTTGAGGGATTTGCTAAAATTATTTCATTACTCAGTAACTTAATGTAAGGTTCTTATATGAAATTATGTTGAAAGATTTTTAATTAAATTAGAAACCTTTAAAATGGGTGGTTTTATTTCCTAGAATTAGAGCCAGTTTTGGCAACAAAAGGGTTAAATGATGATGATGATATATATGTGTGTGTATAAAGGATATATATTTATCTACTTTTCTGTTTCAGGTATTTAATATTCTACTCACCTTTTGACATAGTTTATAAACTAGTCAAGTTTCTACCATTTAAGCTGTGTATTGGAACTCTAAAGGAAACTCAGAGAGCTCACAAGGTTTACCATGGTGTCACCTACACGGCCAAACTTTTCCCACATGCCTACTTACTCATTGTCATGATTGGTACTATCAAAGGTGAGAAACTATATTCTTTATTATTGTCTGTCAAATGAAGGATGAGGGCCCCCTTCCTTGGCCATGGTTGGCCACGAGTTTGCACCTAGAATGTTCCTCTCTGAGACATAGGCTTGGGCAAGGTAGTTTTTGTACAAGACCAACTGTGGACAATGCATGCCAATCTCCCTTCTCCACATCACTGATGTCTAAGGAAAAGGCAAGGGCCAGTATTCCATCATATACTTGGCTTGTTTGGGGCTGCTAGAGAGGTCCTGATAAACTAATACTTCCTCATACACTTGACTTGTATCTGTAATTGAACTCAGTATTGCAGATTAATAGAACATAAACACATGATCTATCACCTCTGCAAACAACAGTTGGTATCCCAGGGCATCAATATATGGTGTCAGAGGTAATGTGTGGTACTGGGATAGAATTGTTAATCTGTAGTAGTGTGGTAGGTTTGTTAACCATCTGTAGTACAGTATTAGGATTGTTAACCATCAGTTAACTATCTGTAGTTCTGTATTAGGATTATTAACCATCTGTAGTACTGTATTAAGATTGTTAGCCATCTGTAGTACTGTATTAAGATTGTTAGCCATCTGTAGTACTGTATTAAGATTGTTAGCCATCAGATAGTGGCTTAACATCCTAATGATGTAGAGTGTATTAAAAGTTAATTAACTCTAATATAAAATCTTTATTTTTCCTGATCTCAAGGTGCTGGAAGTGGAATCATACGAACATTTGACAGGTTTCTGCGTGGCATTTGGATCCCAAATAGCAACGAATTTCTGCAGCCTTCTTTGTGAGTATTATTTTTCCTTGTTAACATGGGTATAGTATGGTGTGGGAATATAGTGCAGGGTTGATGAAACCACAATTATAAATAGGCCACACTGATGGAGTTTATCTTACCATCTATTTAAGGATTATAATCTAATGGAAATGTTGTTTATGTCAGACTTTGCCCTTTTTCTCTCCAAACTCAGTCACCCCTCTCTAGATCCACCCCATCTCTAGATCCGCCTGTAATCCATCTCTAGATCCACCTGTAATCCATCTCTAGATCCACCTGTAATCTCTCTTTAGACTCACCTGTAATCCCTTTCTAGATCCATAAGATATTCCTCTTTATATCCTTCAGTTATCCCTCTAGATTCATCAGTAATCCCTCACTAGATCCACCCATTATCCCTCTTTATATTCACTGAGTCACTCCTCTATACCCACCTGTTGTACCTCTTTATATACATTCATTCACCCTTCTCTATATCCATTTGTTATACTTCTATTGTTTCTTCTACTGAAGCCTGTTTGGTAACTTAAAATCATTTTATTTCCATTGCACAACATAGTTTCCATATAATTACTGTCAGTTGAAACTATGCTGTTTCTGATGTTATCATTGGTCGACACATTAAAAACCACTTCATTACATACTAACATATACACGCGACTTCTTAGTATTTCCCAAATACCAGCTAGTTTTTAAACTAAATATTCCTGATGTTTATTATATTTTTCATCATTACTAATGACTTTTGTCGAATTATTTATACAATATAAATAATTAGGTATTACTTTTGTACTATACTTTAGATATACAATAATAATTAAGTACCACTTTTGTATTATACTTTTCTATATTTCAGATATACAAAAGCTTGCTTGATTGCATCAATAATATTTGTGCTGGAAAAAACCAATGTGATTGAAGCTCCTCATGCAGTGATCTACTTTGGTGTGGTCATTTTCTTTGTTTACTTCAAACTGTCTTCACTACTGTTTGGAATCCATGACCCTTTTGTTCCATTTGAGAACCTATTCTGTGCAATATTCTTGGGTGGGATGTGGGATGCCATGCGCCGTGCCATCAGCAACAAGTCAACTGAAGATACAAAGAGCAAGTCAGAGAAGAAGAATGATTAGAAGTTGGCCATTACAAAGATATGGGTGGGTGTGGGAGATAGTATTTGGTATATGATGATGAACTGGATTAACTGGCAGTGTGTTTTCTGTAATTGCAGGTAATACCGAAGTTGGGCAGGGGATTGTTTTTTTTTTTAATCATCTGCAGGCACAATACAGGGATGTGTAACTTAGGTAACATAGACGCGCACACATTAAGAAAAAACAAATATACTGCTGTCTCAAAAGTTCTAACAGTATTTCGTGAAATAATATTAATAAAGAAAGCAGCAAAAGGTGTATTTAAAAGTCAATAAAAGCTGTTTTCCTTCCAAGTGGAATTGGATTCTTAAAAATGAATTTACTGAGAAAAAATAAAAATGAAAAAGAAAAAATTCCTAAAAGACTTAGAATTTTGAATTTTATTTTTTGGGTTGACGACAAAATTAAAATCAATTAAAATTAAAATTCTTAGAAAATTAAACTTTATTATTGAATCTGTTTAGTCCACTAGAACATTTAATTTTGATTTGATTTTTTAAAATAAATCTTTATTCTAAATAATTTATCCAAAAATATTGAGTTTCTTTTTTGTCTTTTAATTAATGATTGAAATTTTTGCTACAAATAAAAAATATTTTAGAGAGATCCAAAAAACAAGAGCAGAGGATGACAGAAAATCAAACTTGCAATCT
>CAXHJY010000656.1:75000-82500 GCA_964016885.1 Eledone cirrhosa
GCTTTTCTGGGTGGGAAACGACAATGGGCTGGGTGGAGTAGGAATCATGGTAGCAGAAAAGTGGGCAGATAAGATAATAGACGTAAATAGAGTGAACGACAGAATAATTAAAATAAGACTTGTCCTCAATAGAACTACGGTGACAGTAATATCCGCGTACGCACCCCAATCCGGACTGCCCAGCACTATAAAAGACAGATTCTATGAGACACTGATGCTCACTACCTCCCAAATAACCGACAGTGACTATATAATTATTGCAGGCGACCTAAACAGTCACGTTGGACAACATTGTGACGGCTACGACGAAATCCATGGAGGCTATGGGTTTGGTACGAGAAATGAGGAAGGCTCCAGAATCCTGGAATTCTGCGACGCAAATAACCTAACTATCTGCAACACTAACTTCAAAAAACGAGACAATCACTTGATCACCTACAGATCAGGGGAACATACTAGCCAGGTAGATTATATCCTTACCAGAAGACGTGACAAAGTGACTGTCGTAAACACTAAATCCCTCCCCCATGAAGAATGCACTTCCCAACATAGACTGATAATTAGCGACCTAATAGTCAGGACGAGACGTACTAGACAACAGAAGAGGACTATCCTCAGGAGAAAAATATGGAAGCTAAAGGACCCCACAGCCAAAAATAAATTCCAAAGCATATTACTTGATGCTTTCGACAGTGAGGAAGAGCAATTAGAGACGTACAAGGTAGAGGAACAGTGGGAATTCCTGAAAGCAAACCTGCTGATGGCGGCAGACGAAGTCTGTGGCTGGAGCAGGCCTGTAGGCAGGAGGAGAGTAACATGGTGGTGGAACAGTAAGGTGGAGGGGTCAATTAAGGCCAAAAAGCAGGCTTGGAAAGTATGGCGGGATGGGGGAAGCAGAGAAGACTATCAAGTGGCCAGGAGGGAAGCTAGGAGACAAGTGTACTTCGCAAAGAAGGGAAGCAGAGGAAAGAAAGTTCAAGCATGTTCTACAACGTGAGGACCAAAAACGTGAGGTGTTCAGGATTGCTAGGCAATGTGTCAAGGAAAACAGTGATATTGTCGGGGAGAAGTGTGTACTTAACGATGACGGCATACTTGCCATCACCGACGCCGATAAGAAGGTAGCTTGGAAGTGTCACTATGAAAGGCTACTAAATGAGGAGAATAAATGGGAGAAAGACAGTCTCCCCCACATCGACCCAATAGAGGGACCAGCAGTGTTAGTCGAGGGTAGTATAATAAGTAAGGAAATCAAAGATATGAAATCAGGCAAGGTGGCTGGGCCTTCGGAAATAGTTGCCGAGATGCTGAAGGCATCTGGTACGGTGGGACACACCATGGTCACCCGGATAGTCAACCAAGTCATACAGAATGGGGTTGTTCCGAAGGACTGGCGCAGCAGCATTATCGTTAACTGTTATAAGGGTAAAGGAGATGCCCTAGATAGGCGTAACTATAGAGGCATTAAATTAATCGACCAGGTCATGAAGGTCACGGAAAAAGTAATAGCACAACTAATCAGAGAGCGAATTGATCTAGATGAAATGCAGTTCGGGTTTGTGTCAGGAAAAAGTACCACAGACGCTCTTTTCATTGTACGACAACTACAGGAGAAGTACCTAGCTAAAAGTAAACCCCTATACTTAGCTTTCGTCGACTTGGAGAAGGCCTTCGACAGAGTCCCCCGTTCCATTATCTGGTGGGCTCTTAGAAAACTAGGTGTTGATGAATGGCTTGTGAGAGCTATACAAGCCATGTATAAAGAAACAGTCAGCAAGGTTAGAATTAACAACGAATATAGTGAAGAGTTTAGTGTAAAAGTTGGTGTTCATCAGGGCTCTGTTCTTAGCCCCCCTACTATTTATTATTGCCCTCCAGGCTATAACAGTGGAGTTCAAGACCGGCTGCCCATGGGAACTCCTATAAGCAGATGATCTAACGCTCATAGCTGAATCAATGGCCGAACTAGAGAAGAAATTCCAAACATGGAAGCACGGCCTAGAATCAAAAGGCCTTAAAATTAACCTGGCTAAGACTAAAGTTCTAGTTTGTAAGAAAGAAAATAAGGCGGTGGTCCCCTCCGGGAAGTGGCCATGTGCAGAGTGTAGGAAGGGCGTAGGTAGAAATTCCATTTTGTGTCCCAAATGCAAAGTTTGGGTGCATAAAAGATGTAGTGGGATCACAGGTAAGCTAACTAAGAACATAGATTTTACATGTGGCCGGTGTTCTGGGGCAATAAGTAGCAGCAAGTGCCCACAAAATACTAGCTCCTTCAACTGCGCAGAGGGTTCTATAGAAATAGTGGACAGCTTCCGTTACCTGGGTGACAAAATCAGCAGTGGGGGAGGGTGCTCTGAAAGTACAGTAGCTAGAGTCAGAACTGGGTGGAAAAAGTTCAGAGAGCTTATACCACTATTAGCCGCTAAAGGGTTCTCCCTAAAAATGAAAGGCAGGCTGTACGATGCCTGCATACGAACAGCAATGTTGCATGGCAGTGAGACCTGGGCATTGTGTGCAGAGGATATACGCAGACTAGAGAGAAACGAAGCTCGCATGCTCCGCTGGATGTGTAAAAGTAATATACGTGAATGACAAAGCATAAATGAACTAAGGAAAAAATTAGAAATAAGAGGGATCAGATGTTGTTTACTAGAGAGAAGGCTACGTTGGTATGGTCACGTGATGCGCATGAAGGACGATAGCTGTATAACAAAGTGCAGGGCAATAAAGATAGACGGTAGCCACGGAATAGGCAGACCTAGAAAAACCTGGGACGAGCTGATAAACTCCGACCTCACACACTTACACCTCACCAAGACAATGTCACTGGACCGAGACCTTTGGCGGTACTCAGTAATAGAGAAGACCCGCCTTACCTAAATACAAAGTAAAACCTACTACAGTCAGTAGGCATCACTAACAAAATACACCCCCGTCCCACCACCCCCACCCCATCCACACCGCCCCCTTCTATGTAAAGTTATGTTGGTGCCACATCATCCAGGCCGAAACAAATGAGATAGTGTAGGTGTCACGACAAAAAAACACACAGTCCACGCTGTAATGTGGCCGTGTAGGCAACACGGTAAAAACCTCCCAGACCCACACTGTAAATGTGGTTGGTGTTAGGAAGGGCATCCAACTGTAGAAAACCTGCCAGACAGTCCTATGCGAGCAAGACAATCACTCTTGCCTCAAGTGGGAAAACCCCCGTCCAAACCCATGCAAGCGTGGAACACGGACGTTAAACGATGATGATGATTATATATATTATATATATATATTATATATATATATATATATACATATTATATATATATTATATATATATATATATACATATTATATATATATATATTATATATATATATATATACATATTATATATATATATATATATACATATTATATATATATATATATATATATACATATTATATATATATATACATATTATATATATATACATATTATACATATATATATATATACATATTATACACATATATATATATATACATATTATACATATTATATATATATATACATATTATACATATATATATATACATATTATACATATTATACATATTATACATATTATATATATATACATATTATACATATTATACATATTATATATATATACATATTATACATATTATACATATTATATATATATACATATTATACATATTATATATATATACATATTATACATATATATATATATACATATTATACATATATATATATATATATATACATATTATATATATATATACATATTATACATATTATATATATATATACATATTATATATATATATACATATTATTTATATATATATATATATATTATATATATATTATATATAAAATAAAGTTAAATAAAAGTCAAATGATTAAAATTTAGCTTCGTTTATTACTGCTATATATATTTCAGTGACAGCCATCTTTGGATGTGACCTCTTCAGGCAGTTTGAATTAGTATGGTATAGACAAGTACATATGTTGTTTAGGTGTATAATATTGTCCATACTCTGATATGCCCAGTTCCTTGTTGGGTTGTTATTTCACTGAGGAACTGGAGTAACCAAACCAACCTGCGCACTTCGTCGAGTGCTCCAGCCTGCATACTGAGGTGTTGGTATACAACCAACATAAACTCAAAATCTATATATTATATATATATATAATATATTATATTATATATTATATATATATATAATATATTATATTATATATTATATATATATATTATGGAGGCACATGGCTTAGTGGTTAGAGCATTGGCCTTGCAATCGAAAGGTTGTGAGTTCAATTCTCAGACCGGGTGATGTGTTGTTTCCTTGAGCAAGACACTTTATTTCACATTGCTCCAGTTTACTCAGCTGTAGAAATGGTCGTGGAGGTGTCACGGCAAAAAAACACCCAACACTCACTGTAAATGAGGTTGGTGTTAGGTGTAGAAATCAAGCCAGAATCAGTTCCCGTCCTACCGTTGCAAGCAGGGAACAGCGGACGTAAAATGAAATGATTATATTATATATATATATTATATATTATATATATATATATATATATATTATATATATGAAAGACGTAAAATAAGAAAATTATAAAAATTAACTTACTAAAATTTCACTCCAACTAATTAGTTTTTGAAAGGGAATAAACATGGTTTCCGAATGGAACATGGATAAAGTCCTTTCGTCATCAGGGAAGTCTATTCTCAGCTAAGTTCCCAGGCAATGCGTGGACACAGGGAACTTATACAAAAATAATTCAGTGGATGGAAAAAAGCAAGCGAGGACTAAATTCCAGGACATTAAAAAAATCACTGCCTACTTGGTCGGTGGCAAATTCAAAAGAATCAATCACGTGACATCAAGGTTAATCAGTGAGGAGTGGGGTGTTAATAAGACAGTAGCCTGACTATAAATAAGAACCATAATAGTAGTTTTGGCAAATTTTTGCTCAACAAAATAATTTGGAGATAATTATAAAGAATTAGTATATCTACATTTCATTCATTTTCATTTTCATTTTTAAGTCCGCTTTTCCCTGCTTGCAAGGGTGGGACGGGAACTGATTCTGGTTTGATTTCTACAGCTGGATGCCCTTCCTAACACCAACCTCATTTACAGTGAGTGCTGGGTGCTTTTTTTTGCCGTGGCACCTACACGACCACTTTGCAGTGGAATGATAGGGACCCCAGTCCCTATTATCTCATTTCTACAGCTGAGTAAACTGGAGCAATGTGAAATAAAGTGTCTTGCTCAAGGAAACAACACATCACCCGGTCTGAGAATTGAACTCACAACCTTTCGATTGCAAGGCCAATACTCTAACCACTGAGACATGTGCCTCCATACCAACATATATATACAGATGCATACCTATGCTAGCAAATATATAGGTTTTGTTTAGTAACTTTGTGGTTCAATGCAAGGGGATGCAGAACACTTATATGATATCGAGGTTAATCAGTGAGGACTTTCTCCATGTTCCATTCGGAAACCATGTTTATTCCCTTTCAGAAACTAATTAGTTGGGGTGAAATTTTAGTAAGTTAATTTTTATAATTTTCTTATTTTACGTCTTTCATATAATTGTTCTGCATCCCCTTGCATTGAACCACAAAGTTACTAAGACAAAACCTATATATTTGCTAGCATAGGTATGCATCTGTATATATATTTTGGTAGATATACTAATTCTTTATATATATATATATTATATATATATATATATTATATATATATATATACATTATATATATATATATATTATATATATATATATACATTATATATATATATATATATATATTATATATATATATATATATATTATATATATATATATTATATATATATATATACACATTATATATATATATATATATTATATATATATATATATTATATATATATATATATATATATATATATATAATATATATATATATATTATATATATATATATATATATATATATACATTATATATATATATATATATTATATATATATATATATTATATATATATATATATTATATATATATATATATATTATCATCATCATCATCATCACCGTTTTACGTCCGTTCTTCCACGCTAGCATGGGTTAGACGGGTTGTCCTGTTGTGGGCAGTGTCTGGTCGGCTGACCATGCCTTGCTCATACAGGAACTGATCTGGCTTGATTTCTACAGCTGGATGCCCTTCCTAACACCAACCTCATTTACAGTGAGTGCTGGGTGCTTTTTCGTGGCGCCTACACGTCCACTTTACAGTGTGGGCTGGGTGCTTTTTTGCCGTGGCACCTCCACGACCACCTTGCGGTGGGGGGGGGGGCATATTGTTTATATGCTTCAGCATGTACCCATGGGAGGTCGGGTACCCTGTATTACTGCGTGACGCCAGAAGTCACGGTCGTGTGTCATTGACTTTGAGAGGTGTAGTTGGGTAAGGTCGGCTTGGTCGGCTTTTATCACCTCATCCCAAGTCATCTTGGGTCTCCCCACTCCGCGGTTTCCATCAACTTCTAGTGCTCTGCACCTTTTTATGCAGCTGTCATCCTTCATACGCATCACATGTCCATACCAGCGTAACCGCCTCTCCTGCACGCAGCATTTGATTCCTCTTATGCTCAGTCTCTCTCTCAATTCCTTTATGCTTTGTCGTTCACGTATATTACTGTTACACATCCATCGGAGCATGCAGGCTTCGTTTCTCTCTAATCTACGTAAGTCTTCCACCTTCAGCGCCCAGGTCTCACTACCATGCAACATCGCTGTTCGGATACACGCATCATACAGTCTGCCTTTCATTCTGAGGGAGAAGCCTTTTGCAGCTAGCAGTGGTAGTAGTTCCCTAAACTTCTTCCATCCCGTTCTTACCCTAGTTATTGTACTTTCTGAGCACCCACCTCCGTTGCTAATTCGGTCACCTAGGTAGCAGAAGCTGTCTACTGTTTCTACAGGGCCCTCCCAGAGATTGGTGGTACTTGTTTCCTGTGGCTGTTTGCTTGCTGTTTCAGCACAGCTGCTGCATGTGAATCCTACATTCTTAATTAAGCTTCCTGAGATCCCGCTACATCTCTTGTGTACCCATTGTTTGCATTTGGGGCAGAGAATGGAGTTCCTACCTACACCTTTCCTACATACTGAGCAAGGCCATTTCCCTGAGGGGATCTGGGTTCTGTTTTCTCGTCTACTTACAAGGACCTTAGTCTTTGTCATGTTGACTTTGAGGCCCTTTCTCTCTAGTCCCTGCTTCCAGGTTTGGAATTTATTCTCTAGTTCTACCATAGATTCAGCTATGAGTGCGAGGTCATCAGCATACAGGAGTTCCCATGGGCATCCGGTCTTAAACTCCTCCGTTATTGCCTGCAGGACTATGATGAACAGGAGAGGGCTAAGAACAGAGCCCTGGTGGACCCCAACCTGTACGCTAAATTCCTCGCTATACTCATTGCCAATCCTAACTTTGC
>CAXHJY010000656.1:90000-93165 GCA_964016885.1 Eledone cirrhosa
AGTACATGGAGGCCATGGAGTTGGCACAAGGAATGAGGAAGGATTCAGACTTCTAGAATTCTGCGACGCCAATGACATGTCGATATGTAACACAAACTTTAAAAAACCCGACAACCACCTGATCACCTATAGATCAGGGGAGCACTCTAGTCAGTTAGATTTTATCCTCATCAGAGGACGTGACAGATGGACGGTCGTAAACACAAAAGCCTTCCCTAGTGAGGAATGTACATCCCAACATAGCTTAGTTGTCAGCGACCTCACGGTCAGAACTAGACGAGCCCTGAAACAGAGGCCAACCTGGAGAAGAAAGATCTGGAAGCTGAAAGTCCCCTCAACCAGTAACAGATTTAAAGATATTTTACTCAACGCCTACGACAGTAAAGAAGAACAGATAGAGACATTTAACGTAGAAGAGAACTGGGAGTTCCTAAAAAATAACTTACTAGAGGCGACGGATGAGGTTTGTGGCTGGAGTAAGACCTCAAGCAGGAGAGTGACTTGGTGGTGGAACAATAAGGTAGATGAAGCAGTCAAGGCCAAGAGACAGGCATGGAAAGAATGGAAGAACGGGGGGAGCAGGGTACATTACATAGAGACCAAGAGGGAAGCTAGGCGACAAGTATACTTAGCTAGGAGCGAAGCAGAGGATAGAAAATTCAAGCATGTTTTACAACGTGAGGACCAGAAACAGGAGGTATTCAAGATTGCGAGGCAGTGTGTCAGAGATAGTTGTGATGTCATTGGAGAGAAGTGTATCCGGAATGATAAAGGTGAGCTTGCCCTCACAAGTGCTGAGAAGAAAGATGCATGGAAGAGTCATTATGATAGATTACTAAATGAGGAGAATGCATGGGAAGAAGAGACCCTACCCCACGTAGACCCTATAGAGGGACCAGCAGTACAAGTCAGCGGCAGCGTAGTAAGTAAGGCAATCAGAGATATGAAGATAGGGAAGGCAACCGGTCCATCGGGTATAGCTGCCGAGATGCTGAAGGCATCTGGGTCTGTAGGTCACACTATAACCACGCGTATCGTTAACCAGGTAATACTAGAGGGGGCCATACCAAAAGATTGGTGCAGTAGCATCATTGTCAACTGCTACAAAGGTAAAGGCGATGCACTAGATAGAGGAAACTATAGAGGTATAAAGTTGATGGACCAGGTCATGAAAGTAACAGAAAGAGTTATAGCACAGCTGATTAGGGACCGGGTGAATATAGACGAGATGCAATTTGGGTTTGTACCAGGGAAAGGCACCACTGATGCCCTCTTCCTTGTGAGGCAATTACAGGAAAAGTACCTAGCTAAAAGTAAGCCACTCTACTTGGCATTTGTCGACCTTGAGAAAGCCTTTGACAGAGTTCCACGTGCAGTAATCTGGTGGGCTCTTAGAAAACTAGGAGTAGATGAATGGCTTGTGAAAGCGGTACAAGCCATGTATAGGGGAGCAGTCAGCAAAGTTAGGATTGGCAATGAGTATAGCGAGGAATTTAGCGTACAGGTTGGGGTCCACCAGGGCTCTGTTCTTAGCCCTCTCCTGTTCATCATAGTCCTGCAGGCAATAACGGAGGAGTTTAAGACCGGATGCCCATGGGAACTCCTGTATGCTGATGACCTCGCACTCATAGCTGAATCTATGGTAGAACTAGAGAATAAATTCCAAACCTGGAAGCAGGGACTAGAGAGAAAGGGCCTCAAAGTCAACATGACAAAGACTAAGGTCCTTGTAAGTAGACGAGAAAACAGAACCCAGATCCCCTCAGGGAAATGGCCTTGCTCAGTATGTAGGAAAGGTGTAGGTAGGAACTCCATTCTCTGCCCCAAATGCAAACAATGGGTACACAAGAGATGTAGCGGGATCTCAGGAAGCTTAATTAAGAATGTAGGATTCACATGCAGCAGCTGTGCTGAAACAGCAAGCAAACAGCCACAGGAAACAAGTACCACCAATCTCTGGGAGGGCCCTGTAGAAACAGTAGACAGCTTCTGCTACCTAGGTGACCGAATTAGCAACGGAGGTGGGTGCTCAGAAAGTACAATAACTAGGGTAAGAACGGGATGGAAGAAGTTTAGGGAACTACTACCACTGCTAGCTGCAAAAGGCTTCTCCCTCAGAATGAAAGGCAGACTGTATGATGCGTGTATCCGAACAGCGATGTTGCATGGTAGTGAGACCTGGGCGCTGAAGGTGGAAGACTTACGTAGATTAGAGAGAAACGAAGCCTGCATGCTCCGATGGATGTGTAACAGTAATATACGTGAACGACAAAGCATAAAGGAATTGAGAGAGAGACTGAGCATAAGAGGAATCAAATGCTGCGTGCAGGAGAGGCGGTTACGCTGGTATGGACATGTGATGCGTATGAAGGATGACAGCTGCATAAAAAGGTGCAGAGCACTAGAAGTTGATGGAAACCGCGGAGTGGGGAGACCCAAGATGACTTGGGATGAGGTGATAAAAGCCGACCTTACCCAACTACATCTCTCAAAGTCAATGACACACGAACGTGACTTCTGGCGTCACGCAGTAATACAGGGTACCCGACCTCCCATGGGTAGATGCTGAAGCATATAAACAATATGCCCCCACTCCCCCCACCGCAAGATGGTCGTGGAGGTGCCACGGCAAAAAAGCACCCAGCCCACACTGTAAAGTGGACGTGTAGGCGCCACGAAAAAGCACCCAGCACTCACTGTAAATGAGGTTGGTGTTAGGAAGGGCATCCAGCTGTAGAAATCAAGCCAGATCAGTTCCTGTATGAGCAAGGCATGGTCAGCCGACCAGACACTGCCCACAACAGGACAACCCGTCTAACCCATGCTAGCGTGGAAGAACGGACGTAAAACGGTGATGATGATGATGATGATGATGATATATATATATATTATATATATATATATATATTATATATATATATATATTATATACAT
This sequence comes from Eledone cirrhosa, assembly GCA_964016885.1. NCBI lineage: Eukaryota > Metazoa > Mollusca > Cephalopoda > Octopoda > Eledonidae > Eledone > Eledone cirrhosa. Next base: position 92,935 of record CAXHJY010000656.1, read on the forward strand.
ATATATATAATATATATATATTATACATATATATATTATATATATATATTATATATATATATATATAAATATTATATATATATATATTATATATATATATATATATATATTATATTATATATATATATATATATTATATATATATATATTATATATATATATATTATATATATATATATATATATATATATATATATATATATATATATATATATTATATATATATACTAT
>CAXHJY010000657.1:20000-37500 GCA_964016885.1 Eledone cirrhosa
GGAGGATGCAGAACAATAATATAAAAGACGTAAAATAAGAAAATTTAAAAAAATTTAAAAAATTAACTTACTTACTAAAATTTTCACTCCAACTAATTAGTTTCTGCAATGGGATAAAGACAGTTACGTAATCGAACTGTCGAGAATTCATTGCGTCATCAGGGAGTCTATTCTCAGCTGAGTCTCCAGGCAATGCGCGGACACTGGGGACTCATATAAAAATAATAATAATTCGGTAGATGGAACAGCTAGCGGGGACTAGATTCCATGCACTGAAAAGCACGCTGTCTCTGATCAAATGGCAAATTCTAAAGAATCAATCACGTGACACTGAGGCTAGTCGGTAGGAGTGGGATGGTAAGATGACAGAAGCCTACTATCACACCAATAAATTAGTAATGGTTTTGGCAGGTTTGCTGGACAAATAAGTAATTTGGAGATAAATATAGAGAATTTAGTATATCTACTAACATATGCGTACAGATGTACGCTAATGCTAGCAAATACACAGGTTATGTCATAGTACCTAGGTGGTTCAATGCAGGAGGATGCAGAACAATAATATAAAAGATGTAAAATAAGAAAATTTTAAAAAATTTAAAAAATTAACTTACTTACTAAAATGTTCACTCCAACTAATTAGTCTCTGCAATGGGATAAAGACAGTTACGTAATCGAACGGTCGAGACTTCATTGCGTCATCAGGGAGTTTTCTTATTTTACGTCTTTTATATATATATATATATATATATATATATATATATATATAGCGAAGGAATTGTGGTAAGGAACCAGATGGACCATAACGCACCAAAGTACTCAATACTTGGTGTAGTAGAGTGGGTAATAGGAACTAGTATGACCCCGACGGCAGAGCTCAAGCCGTGTCGATGTCTATTTCTGGACAGAAATAGCCGTATATATATGTATGTGTATATATATATATATATATATATATATATATATATATATATATATATATATATATATATACATATTGGAAAATGTGTGAGATCCTTGGTACAGTTAGGTATATTTGAAAAAAAGGAAACGAATGACTTCACTTGTAGTGTTAAAAATTTTATGATTTAATGTTATAATATTATAATATTATGAGTTGGTAGATCCAGTCTATAATATTATAACATTAAATCATACATTTTTTAACACTACAAGTGAAGTAATTCTTTTCCTTTTTTTTTTTCAAATATATATATATATGTATATATATATATATAATATATATTCTTTTTTTCCGGCTATTTCAAGTGTTAAACTTATATATTCCTTCAATGTAATGTCGTTTGCTTTGTTATTTCTGTTTTATATATATATATATATATATATATATATATATATATATATATATATATATATATATATATATATATATATATAGTTGTTATGTGTATTATTGGTTGTGTAAAACGGTACAATAAATTTTTGTTAGCAATATTAAGTTCTCCACGCTTTTGTATATCTCCAATTCCATTTATGGGAACAGCTAGATGATGTAAAACGGAGTATTAGTATCAAAATGAAGATCCGAAGGGAAGGTATATGAGGGAATAAACTCTGTGAGTGAACATCGCTAATTTTCTCCCTCATATCAAGGATTTGAAGACAATTCATTTTCACCTGACAAGATCAGTGATAATCGATCAGGGCTTCACGATCGATCTATCTCTTATTGAAACATGTGAAGTGATTAAAATAATTGGAAATTTATACCTTGCCTTCGGATCTTCATTTTGATATATATATATATATATATATATACTAAATTAAGATAGATTAAAAGAATTCAATCAGAATCGAAATTGTGGGTGTCATTCCTTAACGGAATGCACCATATCGCCCGGAAAATAAACTCTAGGACTTTGTAGGTACGAGCATTTTATAATAATAACTAGGAATTGATCAACATATATATAAATAAATATAAACATGAAAAATCACAGGAGATAATTTTTACAAGCGTGTAACCACGCATGGCTAGTAGGTAACAAATGAATAAAGTTAACTAGAACTTCAAAAATATATACCTTTTAATGATTAATCTTCCCTGTATATATTTCATTAAAAAAATATATTTCACCAAATTAATCAGATGGTAAGTCACGGAAAGTGGATATTATTGGATTATCAACAAGGAAGAACAATATCAAGCGATCCATGTTTACACTTCGAGTCAAAATCTTAAACTGGCCGTTACCACGTGTTGATATTACACATCACAGCGGCTTCGTTTCAGTAGCGTGAATAGGTATTCGACAACTAGAAATAGCAGTCAATTCCCTTCAAGTTAACTTTATTTATTTGTTACCTACTAGCCATGCGTGGTTACACGCTTGTAAAAATTATTTCCTGTGATTTTTCATGTTTATATTTATTTATATATATGTTGATCAATTCCTAGTTATTATTATATAGGAACGAGTAGGACCCTGACGGCTGAGCTCAAGCCGTTTCGACGGCTAATTCTGGACTAATTATGTCCAGAATTAGCCGTCGAAACGGCTTGAGCTCAGCCGTCGGGGTCCTACTCGTTCCTATTACCCACTCTACTACCCTAAGTATTAAGTACTTTGGTGCGTTATGGTCCATCTATTTCCTTACCACAGTTCCTTCGTTTATATATATATATATATATATATATATAACGAAGGAAGTGTGGTAAAGAACCATGTGGACCATAACGCACCAGAGTACTCAATACTTTGGGTAAACTTAAGAAAATTAACAAACAGAGGAGAATTAACATCGAACGAAAACGGCAGAATGAAAAGAAAACAATTTGTTTAGGGGAAACAATACGCCTTCAATATAAGTTAAATCGGTTTTCCCGCATCCCGGTCCGCGCGGGATGCCCCTCATCGTCACCAGTTCGTATTGGATCTACAGTCAATACACGCAACAGAGACATGAGGGGCAATCTTGGAAGACCGAGCAAATGATGTTGAACGTATCTGAAAGGTGACCGATCACTCTCACTACAGAGCAGATGTCGCTGTGCATGGCAACGACCAACCTTCTGAAAACGGGCCCAAAGCCAGCCTCCCTGAGTATTGATGGTCGACCCTATCAAATGATTACGCTTGATCTAAATTGGTCAGGCCCTCACCGGTGCCAAGTTCCTTAGCTACCCTCTCCACGATGTATCGCATGAGGTGAAGGTTGCCGTAGATTGATCTGTTTGGAATCGCGCATGTCTGCGCCTCTCGCACCAGTGTCCCAACGATAAACGCCAACCTTGGCCACAATTTTTAATTCTGTAATCAGCAGAGTTATGGGCCTGAAAATATCTACGTTGTGCCCCTTGTTCGGGTCCTTTCTCAGCAGCGCATCCGATCCTTGGCTCACAGAACTGGGAATTCTCCCGTTCTTGCTGTCAGTTGCAGTAGCCGTCTGCCAAGATATCACCGAACAAGTCTGGCATGTCTACGTAAAGCTGGTAGGGCAGATAATCCAAATAAAGCGATTCACCCCTCACGCAGCCAGTCATTGTTTCCTGTATCTCAGCGGCATTTATCGACTTTTCACAACACTGCCTCCGTCTCCGAGAGCCTAGGAGCCATTGAGGTAGTGATTGAAGTCCATTCCGCATACTGGCCCACCAGTGCTTCCGAAATGTTGAGTGAAATGCTGCTGTAAGGCCGCACACATCTACTTGGGATCGACTAATATGCACTCGTCGTCATGCGCCAAAGACCGGATCGTGGATATGTTCCTACGCCGCGCTTCTACCACCCGGGCCCATTCAACGGCTTTCGTCCCCTCGTGTCTTATAATACACACGCAGTGTCTTATAGTGATAACGCACCTTCGTGCTTAATGTTGAAGAATTTGTCGAGGGCCAATCTCGCCGCTTGAACGTCGGTCGCGATGCCTTTTCTGAGCGACCCCTCTAGTTTTCTAAGTAGTTCTCTCTGTTGTCTATTCCGTTCTATCATTATAGCCTTGCTAAACCTAACGCATTCTACTTTAATTTCCCTTATCAGTGCGAACCACCATTTGCTGTTGACGACTGCCCCCGTCAACGCCCGCTCAACTAATTCACTGCTACGGTCTCTATAGGCTTTGAGACCCTGGAGCGTGGTGTTCAGTTTCCGGTATCTGGGTCCCTGTCTATAAGACCTATCTTGAACTTTGGACAGTCTATGCTATACCTATCAATTTCTGACAAAGGACCCTACCTACATACGATCTTTATGACCCAATGCGGTTTGTTCATGACCACATTAACACATTCGGGAAATCCAGTTAGTAACTGTCAGACAACTGAAAACGTCTGAGCAGGTTTGCGTGGCTATTACACCCTCCTCCTCTATCTGCTAGTCCCACACAGTCCCAGTCTGCATCCAAGATCTCGTTCCAGTCGCCCACTAACATTAAAAAGCGTGACGTTTCAAGAACGGTCTCCAGGTGCCAGAATAATTCAGGCCATCCTGCCTCTGCGAGGGCGTAGACGACCACTAGCCTGAAAGAAGGGCTTTCTCCGCTGGTCACCTCCAGCACCATCAACTTACATTCTGTGTCCAAGATGATGGCCCGAATCTCGTGATCCGGACCTCTCAAAAACATCAGTGCCACACCCCCTCCTCCGATCCCGGACGGCTTGGAGATTCGTTACACCTCGTTTCCGCCGAAAATGGGTGCGAATAGCGGTGCCTGGATGATTCATGTCTCGTTGACGGCCACCACATCTAAGTGCAGCGACCCGAGCAGGTGACCCCAGGCTACCTGCCTTTCCGCTTTCTATTCTGAGTAAGGCCATTTTGAAAAAGATTAGGAAATGGTGGGGAAGACCACTTACCACTGTTCTGTGGTTTCTCCGCCCTTCTGGCTGGTTGTGGCCCTCTCTGCATTGATGTCTTTGTATATCCTTCTGGAGAGGGTTTACGGAAATCTATATCATTGGGAAATAATTTTCCTTTTAAAATAGTGTATGTTTTTTGTGGGTGTTGTGAAGGAGGAATCACCCTTCCTCCACAGGACTAAAATAAGTGGTCTTTCCCACCGTTTCCTACAATTGTTCAACATGGCTTTACTCAGAATAGGAAGCGTAAATGCACGTGGCCTGGGATCGTCATGAAAGCGGCATGTGAATGTTTGGACTGTTGTGTCATTTTTCTTTGTGATGCTGGTGTTGTGCTGGATGTAGTGCAATAATAGTTTTTTTGTTCGGGATTAACGCCGTGAAATGCTTTGCAGTTTTGTAGTTTTGTTGTGTTTGCATTTCTTGTGGTTGCGCATTTCTTTCTGTTTGGCTTGTTGTTGGTGTTTGTTGTGATACTGGAGATGGTAGTGTTGGAGCTGATGGTGGTGATGGTGTTCGTGTTTGTGGTGGTGTTTGTGTTTGTGGCGATGTATGTGTTTGTGGCGTTGTTGGTGTTTATGGCAGTGGTGTCGTTCATGTCTTAACTTTTTTCTTTTTGTTTGTTTTGTCCCATTTTTTTGAGGGCGAGGAAAGAGAGATCTTTCTTTTTTTAATTTTTGACGGTTTTCCACCCCTCCTCATCGTCACAATCCATCTCTAGGTGTGCGATGCCGTTGCTGTTATCGTTGTTGCTGCTGCTGTTGTTGTTGGTCGAGCCAGTAAGAGAAGTGGCGAAGGTACGAGATGTGACTTAGGTTTTTTTGCCAAATGCTGAGAGCAGAAGGTCTTTATGTGGGTTTATGTAGGTCATGGTGTGATGTAGGTCTTTTAGCCAACACATGTCCTAAAGCCTTTTGTATCTGGGACTCCGACTCCCGCTCCAACCGGCGTGTTTTGGCGTTAATTCTAGGGTATGTCACCGTACATAACCATTCGTTGTTCGATAATATCAGATGGAGAAGTAAGGCTGACCCTGTGTCCATTTTTATTTTTATATTCGCCTGGCCTCATCCATTTTCTCGTGGATCACTATGATCGTTTCATTTTTGTTCGCAGCCTTCGCAAAAAAAGCGTTTGGTATTGCGCTGCTGTTGCTGTCGTTGTTATTCTTATTGTTGCTGTTGTTCCTGTTGTTGTTATTGATGTTCATGACATTGTTATTGCCATTTGCGTTGTCGTTCTTGTCTGTGTTACTTTTATTTTTTATGTTTGCTTCTGTTATATTTATTGTTGCATAGTTATTGATATTGTTGTTCAACTTGTCCTTACTGTTATCGTTGTCTATGTTCTTATTTTTTTGTGTTCTCGTGGTTGTCTGTGTTGGTTTTAATTTTGTTGTTGTTATGGTGGTGGTGGTGGTGGTGGTGGAGGTGAGGGTGCTTGCCGGCATTGTGGTAGTGGTGAAGGTGGCGTTCGCATCGGGAAATATTGGGAAATGTTGAAAATCTAATTTGTTAGCAGTTGCTGCACGAGATAAATTTTGGTTTATCGTTGTTGTTATTGTCAGCGATGCTGTCTGTAGTGTTGGCAATGGTAGCAGCATTCATGATGGTGGTGGTGGGTGCGGTGTCAACGTTTGAACCGTTGCTACATGACAGCTTGCTTAACTTTGTGGGGATAGATTCTGCCCATATTTTTTGACAAACACATTTTTATTGAAAGAATAAAGTTCAAATATTATGGAATGTCCTTTTTCGAGAGCAATATATATATATATGAATGTATCACACATTTTCCACAACTAACAATTCAAAACAACTTAAAAGCAACAAAGCTTCTAGAGCCGATATCAATACGTCCGTCGAAAACGAAAAACAAAATAATAATGATAATAATAATAGTAATGATAATATTAATAATGTTGTTGTTTTTATTACTATGAACAAGATGGCAACGACTAGCAATCGCAATGTTATTATAGGTGTGTGTGTGTGTGTGATTATGACCGTAATGATATTGGTGATGGTGATAGTAGTTCTGTATGGGTGTGGGGTGGAACATAAAGTTGGGAGTAGGAAGAGGAGAGGATAGAAGTATATTTTTCTTGTTTGTTGTTTCATCGAAGAAATGGCGATGCGTTGACGAAAAGTGATGGAAGAGCTTAGTGAAGTGAAAAGCAGAATTTGAAGACCATGTGCAGAATCAATTAGCCTTGACAAGAAATGGAAGTGAACCGCTAAGAGAAAAAAAAATGAAATACATAAATATAAATAAGTGTTTTTAATAAAATAAATCAAACCAAACGAAATAATATAAATAAAAACGATAGACATATATTTACAAAAAAAAGCAAAAAAAAAAGCAATATGTGAATAAAATATACCAAAAATATTTAAAAAATCATAATGATAACAAATAGAATTACTTTCCATCTATCCATCTATCCCAAATATATATATAAGTTCTAGAAATGCATGCACCATATGGAGTTTTGGAGCAAAGGTCGGTGTCAAGCAAGCATATGGTGATTATACATCGAGTGTTTACACACACACACACACACACACACACACACACACACATCTACACGTACGCGTATATGTTCATGTACATATATATATATATATGTGTGTATGTTATATATATATATATATATATATATATATATATATATATATATATATATATATATATATATATATATATATTACACATAAAGAAAAAAGTATATATATAGATACATATGTTTATATGTGTATGCATGCGTGTATATATGTATCGTATATGTATGTATATATTAGCTGTAGGACTAACACAAGGAGATTCAGATTAGCGACGTATATGAAAGCATATACAATATGTTTATGTATAATAAACATACTTATGTCTCACTGGGGTTATTTGAAAAATTTATCATTTACAAAAACATTATACATAAGCTTTCAGCTTATTTTGCTTCAGCAACGAGTGAATAAACGTCACTGAAGATAGATAAAGATCCTGAAATACTAGCATTTAAAGTTCTCTCACGGTTCCTTATGTAACTGAAACATGATCACATCTCAAAACTACAAAGGTGGTGGTATTTCATTGCATCAGATTTACATGATACTCCAATCACTCCAACGAAAGGTCCACTATCTTTCTCCCAAATGTTATTATATACATATGCATAAGCATATATACATACACACTATTGGATGGCCGCTGACTCTTCTGCCCTTTGTCGAGCAACAGTTTATATCAGGTTACATGTTGCCAAGAGTACTTAAGTGTGATCTAGCACACACAGACACTCACACAGACACACACACTCACACTCACATACACACCAACGTGCGCATACACGCAAACACACTTTGGCTAACCAGTAAAAGAAGTACACAATACCATAGTAATGCCTAATCTTATATATAATTGTTTCTACTTTAGGTACAAGGCCAGCAATTATCCAGTACATTACTGGTACTTTATTTTATCGATTCCGTAAGGATGAAAGGCAAAGTTAACCTCGGCCGGATTTGAACTCAGATCGCATAGGGACGTAACTATGCTGGCCTAATATAATTGTTTCTACTTTAGGCACAAGGCCAGCAATTACCCAGTGCATTACTAGTACTTTATTTTATCGACCCCGTAAGGATGAAAGGCAAAGTCAACCTCGGCGGGATTTGAACTCAGATCGTAAAGGGACGTAACTATGCTGGAAAGCATGGCGTCCGACCCTCTACCGATACTGCCAATCCACCACTGGCCTAATATAATGATTGGAGAACTGCGAGACTGTGTCGAGTTTATTATTGCCAGTATCGGTAGAGGGTCGGACACCATGCTTTCCAGCATAGTTACGTCCCTTTACGGTCTGAGTTCAAATCACGCCGAGGTTAACTTTGCCTTTCATCCTTACGGGGTTGATAAAATAAAGTACCAGTAATGTACTGGGTAATTTGCTGGCCTTGTGCCAAAAGTAGAAACAATTATTTTACATACGTGAAATAAGTTTGATTATTTTGAATAAATCAAGAATGAATATTATGTAATTTATCTTCTCAATTTCTAGAGCTCTTGGTTAAACATATATAATGCTAGCTGTAATACCCGGGAAATGTGGGGTTATTCGCAGTTCCCAGAGTGCTCCTAAAAATGCTAGCGACCCTGGGTGCCCATACTGGATTTTCAATCGCAATCTTTACTAGGTGTGTTTATGGCAGATCAGTTTTTTGTGTGGAACTATCAATAGCTGTTTAAGTCATAAGTCATTCTTCCATCCAGCTTTCTTCATTCAGAGTGAATAAGCCGGGAAGTTTGAGCTCGAAGAGTATCGAACTTATTCAACAAACTTATGTATAAGAATAGCAAACTTACTGCCATGGCGCTCAAGAACAAACACAGAACAATTGAAGAAGTCATCGTAATTATTGAAGAAATTATAACCGAGTAGGCATATTCAGGTACTAATCAAGCACCCTGTATTTCCCCGTTTGTAAAGCCCTTCGTATAACTGTAGCAATTCAATAAAACCATTCCCCCTATAGTAGACATAACCCGAGAAAAAACACCATAATGAGTCGGATAAACAATCTGAAGCGATGGCCCTAAAGAGGTCCTTGTAACGTTCACTATTGCAAAGTGTCAATAATGGGAGAGAAGTTACATCTTAATTCGGGTTAATATTCCCACGATCCGACATCGGAATATCAACAAAATAAACTCTGCTCTCAAAGACGACATGTTACAATTAACATGCCGGGAGTACGAATATTCGTCAACATACGATTTGGGTTTTCTTCTTCAGACTAAACTCACAGTAAGCCAACTTCCAGGTCATTGATCATCTTTTGTAACACCTTTTTGTAACTTACCACCGATTCCTGCAGTTGACCTTAATGTGACCTAAGCGCTTGCACGTGTTCAGAATCCATATCAGTGGATGTGATAAGTATATACATATATAGAGAGAGAGGTAGAAGTGATAACAATTGTTCTCGGTATGGTGAACTAACTGTTGTGTTACCACTTATATATATATATATATATAAATTAATAAAATAATGAATAAACAAAGATTTATCTACATATATATATATATATATATATATATATATATAAATATACACGGGTGTGTATAGAAGATTATATTAATAAAAGGAATTCCAACTTTGTCTGATTTACTCGTTTTATTTACAATCCTTTAAAATTTATAATGGTATTAGAATGAAATAGTATGGTAGAATATTAAATTCTAAGTGTTAATTGAACAAGTACGTTCATGCTTTCGCAATCTTTAGGTTCATATTGTGTGGTGACAGTCAAGTTTGCAATTTTCAACAGTTGAAAATTGCAAACTTGACTGTCACCACAAAATATGAACCTGAAGATTGCGAAAGCATGAACGTACTTGTTCAATTAACACTTAATATTTAATATTCTACCATACTATTTCATTCTAATACCATTATAAATTTTAAAGGATTGTAAATAAAACGAGTAAATCAGACAAAGTTGGAATTCCTTTTATTAATATATATATATATATATATATGTATAAACTTATATATATATATATATATATATATATATATATATATGTATAAACTTATATATATATATATATATATATATATATGTATACTCTTATATATATATATATATATATATATTTATATATATATATATATATATATGTATACTCTTATATATATATATATATATATATGTATACTCTTATATATATATATATATATATATGTATACACTTATATATATATATATATATCTATATATATATATATATATAGGAGTAAGTAAGACCCCTGGGGTCTTACTTACTCCTATTACCCACTCTACTACCCTAAGTATTGAGTACTTTGGTGCGTTATGGTCCACCTGGTTCCTTACCACTTTTCCCTCGCTATATATATATGTATACACTTATATATATATATATATATATATATATATATATATATGTATACACTTATATATATATATATATATATATATATATATATACACTTATATATATATATATGTATATATACACACTTTAGTTAATATTTTTAATTATCGTGTGTCTACTCTGCCTTTCATAGGTTATAGATTCCATACACTGGTGGTTTTTCCCTGTTTTATTGATAGCGCACTATATCTCTCTCTAGTGTGTTGCCTTTTCAACATATTGTATTTTAAAGGGCTCGGGATTTCTTCTCCTTTGAGCACATTATTGACAGGGAATAGCGATAGTCTATGGCTCCGTTAATTTATCGTGATATATATATATATATATATATATATATATATATATATACAGAGACATCTGTTCAGTCATCAACCAAAATTAGATTGTCGTATGCTTGATTTGAAATTTCTTTATGTATATTTCTAATAAGTTGTTGCCTCGTTTTGGAGGAGGAAGGGAAGTAATGAGGGTAGGGTTTAATATACAGTAGTAGTATCCCCTCTTTCTCACTGAAACGTTTTCTCTTTCCTCCTCCATTGTAAAGATGTCCCCAGGAGCTCCATTATTGATTTTTATTGAAATCCAATCCTGTTTCTGAATATCAATTTAACGTGTGTAAAGTTTCATTAGGATCGGATCACTGGTGTAGGCGCCAACTGCTTATACATAGACAGACAGAAATTGCCATTTATATAGTAGATAAAAGAGAGATGCTTCTTGGTTGGTTGGTTGGTTTAATCACGCGAAAATTACACACACACGTACATAGATACACACACATCTAAAGAGGGGGGGGGGTGAGATGCAAAGAGAGAATGAGATAGGCCGTTATACAGAGAGAGGTACAATTAAAGTGTTAGATATTCAGATAGAGAGAATGGCAATGAATGCTGGTTTATACACACACACACGTGTGTGCGTGTGTTTGTGTATAAAGACAGAGACAGAGAGCGAGATCATCGCATTCTTGATTGTTTCGCGGCCAGCGTCTCTAATTAGTAAGTCAGAGGGGGAGATAGATAGAGAGAGGGAGAGAGAGAAAGAGTGTGTGTGTGAAGGAAACAGACATAGAGACTAAAAGAGAGGAAGAGTTACAACTCTATGCTTTACAGGAAAAGTGGGGACGAAATTAACTGTTAACAGAGAAAGTGTAAGATAGACGCTGTATGTTTGTTTCTGTGTGCGTCAATGAAGATGTGTGTTTGTGTGTGCGTCCCACAATAGATCAAACTATCAATAAGTTTTTCGTGTTACACCAGTCATTGAAAGTTAAGTGATACTAACTACAACACAACACAAAAAATTGATACTACGGTGTATATTAATTTAGCATTTTGAGGATAGTGTCATATTATTATTGACCTAATTCAGACGACAGAGTGTCAACCTATTCCCTAAGGCTGCTATTTACATTTATTTCTATTTTTTATATTGTTTTGTACTTTGTGTTGTTTTATTCTGTGATAGTTTCCAAGAAAATTAATTTCATGTCACAAAAACACCACTCATCTATTGCTGTAGTTACAATGTCCGCCAAACGGTTGAAATCTTCAAACGAAAGAGAAACTCAGAGACGAGAAACAGAAAGATTAAGACAAGAAAGACGATCGCAACTTTCTGAATGTAAACATAACTCGAGAAGGGAAACAGAAAGATTAAAGCAAAAAGAAAGACGATCGCAACTTTCTGAAAGATCATACTCACTATTGTTATTTCACAATATGCTACCATTTAATCGACAGTTTACTCCCCTAACCTAATGAGGTTTATTTTGGGTCAACAAAGAACAAGAAGCTACTCAACGATGCAGAAATAGTTCCGGTGGTCTTCAGCTATAAGTTATGAGCAGTCTGAAAAATATGCTTCATGAAAACCATCATTACATAAAAGTATTCAAATTTGCCTTAGAAACAATAAGGCAAGCCCCATGTATAAAATTACTATTAGACCTGACAAAAAAAACCAGCAAAATAACACAAAAGACGTTGCAACAAACCACTGGAAGACGAAGTGGCTGTACTGATGATCAATGAACAACATAAATCCAGAGACATCATTATACAGGAGAGATCTGGCCAATTACGATGAATTGCAGAGACATAGAGTATACTACACTCTTCAGTATCCTTTGATTTTTTCGAAGGTCAGGATGGATACCATTTCGCATTAAGAAAAGTAAACAACAATACAAGCGAGGAAACTAATAAATCGGTCAGTTGCGAAAACTTTTAAACATTTCACTCCATGGTAAGAGATTGCTTCAACCATATCCTAAGAATGGGAAGACTTACAAGCCAATTAATGGTTGATGTTTTTGCCATGATTGAATCTGAGCGGTTGACATTCATTAAAAACAACCAAGCTAAATTTAGAGCAGGGTAATACATCCATTTGAGAGACACTATTATAGCTGATAGAATAAACCCTTCCCGTGTTGGTAAGTCAGTCATTCTTCCATCTAGCTTCATAGGCAGTCCATGCTATATGGCTGAGCGCACACAAGATGCCATGGCATACGTAAGAAAATTTGGTTGTCCAGATCTTTCCATTACATTTACATGCAATCCTACATGGCCAGAAATTCAAAATGAATTGTTTAACTCCAATATGCAAAATATAGACATGACATCATTCCCAGAGTTTTTAATGAGAAACAAAAGATCTTGATGCGGCTGCTAAAAGATGGACTAATCTTTGGCGAACCAAGATGTGGCTTAACACTACTGAATGACAAAAAGGAGGTCTTCCTCATTCCCATATGCTAATTTGGTGTTCAGACCACATTCACTCAGATCAAATTGATAAAATCATAAGCGCCGAATTGCCCGTTACTGACGAATACCCAGAACTATTTTCCATTATCTCAAAACAAATTATACATGGTCCATGTGGCAGTATCAACTCTAAGTGTGTGTGCATGGGAAGTAACAAATGTGCAAAAAGATACCCAAGGCTTTTCAACAAGAAACTGTAACTGATGATGACTGATATCCTCAATACAGACGAAGCCCTCATTGTGGTGGAAAAACTGCAATTATCAAGATACGTGGTCAAGACATTCAGGTTGGTAACAATTAGGTTGTTCCCTATAATCCCCTCCCCTGCAAAATCCTTGATGCTCACATCAATAGTGAGTACAGCGCATCAGGAAAATCAATTAAGTATGTTTGTAAATATGTCAACAAACGTAGTGATATGGCAACTTTTACTATTGGTGGTGATAACCAATTGAATGAAGTTAAAAGATATCTAACAGGGAGACATATTTCTAGCAATGAAGCCATATGGAGAATCGTTGGTTTTGACATACACAATAGACACCCAGTGGTAGTGAATCCTGCTGTCCATTTGGAAAATGGTCAGAGGGTATATTACACCGAAGAAAATTCACAATTGATTGCTGCGTCTCCTCCGGTCACAGCGCTCACTGCTTTTTAAAAGCTTTTTGAGAAGTTGCCTTTGCTAAATCCGGGATTTATGATGAGTTTCTCACATTGCTTACATGAAATAAAAAGAAATGGCTATCAATACATCAACGCAAGTGGCACAATAGGAAGAGTTTACACGGTCCATCCTAGACATAGGGAATGTTTCCATTTCAGATTACTCCTTCACACTGTTAGAGGGCCAACATCATTTGAAAATATCAAAATTGTACATGGAACTCTCTGTGCAACGTATAGTGAAGCATGTAAATTACTTTGCCTACTTGAAGACGGGGAATATTGGAAAAAGACATTGGAATAGGCAGCTGCTACACAAATGTCTAAAAAGATTCGACAGCTCTTCACTGTAATGCTCACTACGTGCAATATTTCAGATCCCTTGAGTCTCTGGGAAAGCTATAGGAAAGACTTATCGGAAGATATATTGCACAGGATCAAATTTCACAACACTGGCATTAATGTAGATGTTTCTCCCCCTATCTATAATGAAGCCCTTTCAGAAATTAACAACCACCAGAGAGAAATTGGCTGGTCCCTTAAAGATTGCCGTTTACCAGAACCTGAGGACACAGTTGCATACTCTATTGCACAGGATATATTAAAGGAGATGAATTATGACATCAACAAGCTTACACAATATGTCAATGAAAATGAAGAAAAGCTGATTGAAGATCAAATTGCTTATGAAAAAATATTGACCAGTATCGCCCAGAATGAAGGAGGCCTTTACTTTTTGGATATTCCAGGAGGAACTGGTAAAACTAATTGATCAAGTATTTCCAAATGTTGCCTCAAATTATATCAATCAATTATAGCTGTTTGAGCGAGCAATTTTAGCGCAAATAAATAATATGGTAAATCAGATCAATCAATGCCTACGGGATACGCTCCCAGGAGAAGTTCATACACATGTCTCCATTGACAAGATTTAAAAGGATGACGAAGCTGTTAATTATCCTACAGAGTTCCTTAATAGCTTGGAACTTCCTGGACTTCCTGCACACAAATTAACGCTAAAGATTGCAACTTCCATCACCTGGACCCACCACCTCTATGCAATGGCACGTGCTTAACAGTGAGGCGGATGATGAAACATCTCCTAGAGGTCACTATTCTTGGAGACAACCATCAAGGCGAAAATGCATTTATTCCAAAGATTCCGCTTATCCCTTCGTCTATCGAGCTGCCATTCAAATTCTCAAGACTTCAATTCCCCATTAAAGCCAGTTTTGCTATGCTCATATATAGAGCTCAGGATCAGAGTCTCAAAGTTGTAGGATTGTATCTGAGCGAATCAGTTTTTACTCATGGACAGTTAAATGCTGGTTGTTCACGAGTGGAAACATCTAGAAATCTTCATATACTATGCATGAATGGTAAAACAAAGAATCTGGTGTATCTGGGAGTTTTTTTTAATACTTTTTTGTCACACGTACACCACGGTATCGCCTCATACTGTAAACTAGACAAGGCATCAAATACAGTCGTTTTCTCTTCTACCTGTCTTCTCTTATTAACTGTTTACCCGGGCGAAGTCGGGTAACTCATCTAGTCTTATATATAATGTATTGCTTAATACAAGTTTCACTTCTATTAGAACTTTCAAATGTCAACTTCCGGTAGCTATATATCATTATATATAAACGTTTCTATTTCCATCGTTATATTATAAACGTTTATATACATCCATCGGTATAACATAACGTTTATATTTCCGTCGCTAATTTCATTTTCTCTTTTTCCGTTTTAACATATACTAACAGAATGGCCCGGCGTTGCTCGGGATTTGCTCTAGGGTTCTTGTATATGATATATATTTATCCTTATCATGCCTCGTGAAATAAATACGTTTGTTTATATTTTGTTATTGTGTATGCAAAAATATCTGTACACGAATATATAATTATATATATATATATATATATATATATATATATATATATATATATATATATATATATATATATATATATATAATGTAGGATAACGATAAATCGTTAAAAGCAATCCGATAAGAGTCTATGAAAACTATTTATTATGGACAGTTTAAGCGTACGGTGCTGTGTGACTCCACAAGAATTTTACGTTGGTGACGATTTTATGACTTCGCTTGTATCCCTATGTAAATATATCTTGGAGTAATAAAAAAGTGAAGAATAACATGCTTGACAGTATAAACAAGGAAATTTATTTACAGTCTTACAATTGTTTCCATGATAGAATTGTCTATAAATTGCTAAATACTGGAGACAGTATAACTCAATTTACAAACATCTAAGTCAATCATTTCATCAGAGACTATTAAGAAATATAAAATATATGCGTAACGGTAAACTTAAATTTTTTTAAGTTTACCGTTACGCATATATTTTATATTTCTTAATAGTCTCTGATGAAATGATTGACTTAGTATAACTCAATTTACAAACATCTGTCTCCAGTATTTAGCAATTTATAGACAATTCTATCATGGAAACAATTGTAAGACTGTAAATAAGTTTCCTTGTTTGTACTGTCAACCATGTTATTCTTCACTTTTATATATATATATATATATATATATATATATATATATATATAAACAGTACAGAGAAGTGCGGAATACCCCGGCCTCAGGATGGTGTCTACATTTTGTGCTTCAAAAAGAAATTCGTCGTACATTACCAGGGTTTTTTTCCGTGCGAAGAAAATCAATACTTTATCGCGAAATAAATACTTTTGTTATTGTGTATGCACACATATCTGTACACGAATATATATATATTAAAATAGCAGATTAAAGTTTAAGCAAAGAATTGCTGCTTTCACCCTTAACGGATCTTCTGAAACTAAAACAAAAAAATCAATCTGTGAACGCAGATGTAAATATTTCGAAAAACGTTGCAACCGAAGAAACACAGGTAGACGATACTTTGGTTCGTGAAGATGATGTACTCTGGCATAAGAATATATATATATATATACACACACACTGATCGCGTCATAATGACGTAATGCAGACAGTCAGGCATACAGACAGATATTATAAGGGCGCGACGTTATATCTATGTATCTATCTAAAAAGAGAAAGACTAAGAATTATAGACAGAGATCTCTAAATCGCCTAATGCAGTGCTTAGGGCATTGAAAATTTGAAATTGTTTTTGCTCAAAACACGCGCGGGACCATAAGTATTACATGTGTAAAGTTTGAAAAAACTCGGTTGGGTGGTTCTCGAGTTTTAGTGATTGGACAGACAGACAGACAAACAGACATTCTCTGTTTTAGTAATATAGA
>CAXHJY010000658.1:15000-22500 GCA_964016885.1 Eledone cirrhosa
TATATATATATATATATATATATATATATATATATATATGTATATATATATATATATATATGTATATATATATATATATATATATATATATATATATATATATATATATATATATGTATATATATATATATATGTATATATATATATATATATATATATATATATATATATATATATATATATATATATATATATATATATGCATGCATTAGATTTGGTGGTGGGGTATGTACGTATGTTGTAGCGTTACATAAAGGTTCTCAGTTCAAACCTCACTGGGGTTATGTCTTATCTTTTCATCTCACCAGGGAAGTGACAACGTACCCGTTTACTGTAATACCCCGGGTAAAACATCTTTATATATATATATATATATATATATATATATATATATATATATATATATATATATATATATATATATATATATAAAATTGAAAAAGTTGAAAATAGAAAAAGTCATAGGAGTGAAGAGTGCTCTATGTAAGTACCAGAGCAAAATTTAATGTATAAAAAACAATACAATATAATTACCTCATTACCAGAGGTTTCCCGAATAAGACGAATACGAAAGAAACGTCTTCATTCGTTCGTCGGACGAGGCAATATAAAACATAGTGAAATATTTGGAAAGTCTCCTCAAGAAATGCAAAAAAAATTATATATATATATAGATAAAGGTAATACAATAGACATAAAAAATATTAAAAAAATGTTTAAGGAAATATAGTTAGGTTTGTGTATATGTATGTATACACACTCACAGATGTACATATGTATGTATGTACAAATGTGTGTGTATAGTGAAAATGTGTACGTAAATATATGTATGAGGGCAAGTATATCTGTGTATATGTAACCACAGACACAGACATAATATGAGTGTCTGGTTGACAGGTATACAGAAAAACAGGGTATTAGATACATTATAAGAATATGAAGGCACGCGTATAAACACACACACACACGCGTACACTTATATGCGGAAGAAAAAGAGGTAAGGGAGTGTAATAGTAAAAATAAAGTGTCATTCTCGATATATTTATAAAAATGGAACAATAATTTAGAAAGAAAAAATTGCAAAGTAAAGAAAGAAAACAAACAAGGTACAAGCGTACATACACATATATCTATAAGAAACATATATCTATAAAAAAAATATATATATACACGCAATACGTGCAGACAAAAGCGTATGCAAGCGTACATACACACACATGATGCACATATATATATACATACACATCGCCCCATGTATATCTAATCACGCGTACGTACGCTACTGTATACACACACACATATACACATACATAAATATATATATATATATATACATACGCACACATACACATCCATACATGCAGTACGTACACACACACACATACATACACTCACGCACGTTGACCCGCTTACATGCACACACATAAAAATAAGAATGTAAAAAAAACATAGATGTAAAAGCACAGATATAAAAAAACACACATACATACACATATATATATACACGCACGCGCGCGCACATACGGAGGCGTTCGTGTACATATACAGAAAGTATACACACATAAAGACGCTCAGACACATAGATACAGGGTGTAAAAAACAGCCTTGTGAATAAGTGAGTACAAATATAAAAATATAAAATTGGCTGCGAAATAACAGAAAATATCTGGAGCGGAAAACGCAAGTGACTTATGTAATCAGGTAGTGAAGAAAGTAGGGAAGTAAAAAGTGGAAAGTGAAGATATTAGGTAAGTGAATCGGAGAATAAAGGGGGGGGGGGGGGGTAGTGGTGGATGTGAAGTAAAAATAAAAATAAAAATAAAAATAAAAATAAAAATAAAATTAATAATAAGGTTAAAAATGAAAGTAAATCAGAAAAGGTAGTCTTAAAGAGAATAATTTAAGTGAAGAATAAGAGCTTATGGAGGATAAGTATCTGAAAGTGTGTTAAGTTTATATGAGCTGGAAAGCAGGTGTGATTTCATGTGTGGGCAACTGGTGAAAATGTCTGTCTTTGTGTTTAGGCAGGTCTTTGGTGATTTAAGGTTTTGCAAAATCCAATATTTTTCATTTATGCAGAGCGTGCATTTTCTTGTTCCTCTTTCATATTCTTTAGATTGGTTCAAAATTGACCAATCCAATTTATATTGGATACCTTGGTCTTTCAAATCCCATATTCTGCTAGCCAGAGCTGTTGTGAATCTTTTTTCTGGATGTCGAAAGGATGCGACATGTGAGTAATAACGCGTTTTGAATTTGTCTTGCGTCATACCCACATATCGTTCACTGGTGGCTGGTTGGTTGTTGCTGATGGTTGTCACTTTAGCCGCATATACAATGGCTTTGGTGTTGCATTTAACTTGTAATGGGAATTCACTTTTGATTCTACAGGAGCAATTTTGATGTTCTCTAGGTGATTTTTTTGTTGATGATATAAGATTTAATAGGGGGACCGTAGGAGTAGCTAATTTTGACACAGTTTCTATTAAAGATCTTATAGTATCTATGTGTTCTAGGGAAATGTTTATCTAAGAGCTCTAGGAATTTTTTGCCTACATTAGTTTTAACTGCTAGAGAGTAGGGGGTGTGAACCAGATTATTTTTCTTTTCCTGTTTTTATGTTTAATAGAGTTAGTATAGTATGGTTAGGGAATTTTTCTTTAAGTGTGTGTAGGGGAATAGGCCGACTAAATCACAAACATCGGTTCGCTAAATCCGCTATTTTGGAGGGCTTTATTGAAAATAGCTTCTGGGGAAGAGAGGGTGGAGATCCTACGGCTAATATTAGGGATAAGGTTTTTAAAAACTATAGGAGGATGGCAAGAGCCTTTATTAATATATTTTAAATTTTCGTTAGGTTTATGGTATGGTTTATAAGAAGCAGTAGGCAAATCTAGGTTTATATCTAGGAAATTTACATTGGAAAGGTTAGTGTCAATAGTAATTTTAAGATTAAAACTAGCAAAGGATTTGATTAAGTCTTTCCTTAATCTATCTAAGTTGTGGCCTATGGTGGTATGGGAAAGTATTAGACCATCGTCGCGATAAAGCCCAAAAATATGGTTAGGGAATTTTTCTTTAAGTGTGTGTAGGGGAATAGGCCGACTAAATCACAAACATCAGCACTGTCATAAGAGCCCATTGAGACATCGAATGGGCTCTCTGGGTTAGATATTTTTACCCAAGTGTCATTATCAGTAAAGAGTAGAGTGTTTCTAGCGTGCAAGATGACATTCTCTTCAATATCAGAGATATTGGTAAACTTTCTAGCGAAATTTAAAGCTTTCGCTAAAAGAGTCTGAGTGATAGATGGGTAGAAATCTACAATGTCAAATTGGGTGAATCTAGAACTATTTTTGTTTTTAATTTTATTAAACCAATGTACTACGGAAGAGATATTTATCCATTGGAGTAATTTAGACTTACTTCTAATGTGTGTATTTATACGGCAGAGCTCAAACCGTTTTCGACGGCTATTTCTGAACGTCCAGAAATAGCCGTCGAAACGGCTTTAGCTCTGCCGTCGGGGTCATACATTTTCCTATTACCCATTCTACTACCCTAAGTATTGAATACTTTGGTGCGGTATGGTCCATCTGGTTCCTTACCACAACTCCTTCGTTATATATATATAACGAAGTGTGGCCAGGTGGACCCTAACGCACCAGAGTACTCGATACTTAGGGTTATAAAGTGGGTAATAGGTAAAGAGTCAGGACCCCGACGACTGAGCTCCGGCCATTTCGACAGCTAGATCCGAACTAAACCCGTAGTGTTAGGACGGTAGTGATCTAGCTGAACTTATCAAGGGGTACAGTCCATATATGGGCATGTAATGAAAGCATAGCAGTAGTATCATATCAAACAATCCTAAAAATTGTTGTTTTCTTTTCTGTCGCGGGGAGTGGTCAAAGATTTGGGGATGTCATATACATAGTTAAATTCCTTCATAGTGGGGGAGTGGGGTGGCTGAACTTGCCTGTAGAACAAAGGGGAGGGAGTAAGATGACATTCTGACCTGTGGATGCGGGGGCCGGTCATACGTTAAGAGAGAATTCTTTACAGCTATCTCTAAAGGGGGTAGGAACCTATGATAAAAAGGAATATTGTAGAGTGAATATGAGTATGCCAGGTCTGACATTGGCTAAAGAGCAAACCAAATATAATTTAATACTAATTAAATTTCTAATTAATAAAATTTAGTTATTAGATACTCTAATACACTAGAATGACATCTCAATGTAGTAATTTATCAATATTATCTTCCATAATGATACACACCACCCACCCACCCCCCAAAAACGCTGGCTATGTGTTCGGCCGGTGCTATGTATATTTAACAGGAGTGAAAATACTTGGGTTAATGAAAGAATGGAAACTGAATATAATAGTATAGATATGCAAAGAACTACCTAAGTGTAAATAGAGTGTGTAACTAATGATGAAAAAAGAAAAAGAAGAGAAGAAAAAAAGAGAGAATTTCTAATTCTACCTAAGTATGCTTGCTTTCCTCTGTCTTAGTTTGTAAATAAAAAAAAGATACAGCCGAGGTCTACCCACCCGCATCGTGAGGGGGTTTGAAGGTAAGATAGGTCCTATGTATTCTGTGTTTACACGAGGTAACAAATTCATCGTTTTTTGTTTAAGAGTTGGTCCTTTGCAAACAGCATCTGAATCGTTTCCTCCGAGCATAAATTACACGGACGGCGTCCTCCCGAGTAAGATTTTGCCTTGGAAAGTATGCTCCAACTTTTTGATTACATGCCCATATATGGATTGTACCCCTTGATAAGTTCAGCCAGATCACTACCGTCCTAACACTTCTGGTTTAGTTCGGATCTAGCTCTCAATACGGCCGGGGCTCAGCCGTCAGTCCTGACTCTCTTCCTATTACCCACTCTGGTGCATTATGGTCCACCTGGTTCCTTACCACACTTCCTTCCTTATATATATATATAAAATCATAGAAAGCTTTCCAGATGATTTCCGTCAAATGAAACAGTTCTAGTCCTGTAGAAGCTATTTATATATTAAATATTGTATATACTCTACTATGTATTGAGTACCATACTTACTGTGGTTACTCACGATTGAACCCGGGATACCCACATATATATGTGGGTGCTTGTGCGTGTATATTTATATATGTGTGTATGTATATTCATATGTGTGTGTGGATGTGTGGATGTATATATATATATATATATATGGGTGTGAATGTGTATGTATATATGTATGTGTGCGTATATATATATATATATATATATATGTGTGTGTGTGTGTGTGTGTGTGTGTGTGTGTGTGTGTGTGTGTGTGTGTGTGTGTGTGTGTGTGTGTGTGTGTGTGTGTGTGTGTGTGTAATTAAGAATGTTTTATCCGAAGAGGAACGGGAAACTGCTACACATAAATATGTATATAACGTATATACATGTATATATATATTCTACACACCTAAAACTGACATTATAGATACAAGCTTGAAGATTCTCTCATAACACCAACATAAACTGTTTATTTTGTTCGGTAAACACCGAGAGAGATTCATATATAAACACAGACAGACAGACAGATGTATTTATATATATGTATATGCATATACTTATATATGTATGTATGTATATTTATATATATGTGTGTGTGTGTCTGTATATATATGTATATATATGTGTGTCTGTATATATATGTATATATATATATGTGTGTCAGTATATGCATATACTTATATATGTATATATTTATATATAAATATGTGTATATATGTATGTATGTATAATGTGCTTGTTTATGTGTTTACTCTAATAAAATTCTGACACTGACAATTTACTACATATCCATCTACCTGTATACCTCCCACCCTAGCTATCTCCATATCAACATATTTACCTGTATACCGCCCACCCTACTTAGCTACCTCCCTATCTACCTATCTATCTACCCTCTCCCCACTTATCTACCTACCTACCTCCCTACCTATCAACATTTTACCTATCTACCTCCCTCCCTGCTTATCTACCTCTCTCCTTACCTACCTTCCCACCTATCAACATATATATCTACCTACCTACCCACCCACTTACCTATTTACCTCTCAACCTGCTTACCTTCCTACCTTCCTTCTTTCCTACCTATCTCCCTACCCACGCACTTACCTATTTACCTCTCAACCTACCAACCTCCATACCTTCCTTCTTTCCTACCTATCTCCCTACCCACCCACTTACCTATTTACCTCTCAACCTACCTACCTTCCTACCTTCCTTCTTTCCTACCTATCTCCCTACCCACCCACTTACCTATTTACCTCTCAACCTACCAACCTCCATACCTTCCTTCTTTCCTACCTATCTCCCTACCCACCCACTTACCTATTTACCTCTCAACCTACCTACCTTCCTACCTTCCTTCTTTCCTACCTATCTCCCTACCCACCCACTTACCTATTTACCTCTCAACCTACCTACCTCCCTACCTTCCTTCTTTCCTACCTATCTCCATACCCACCCTCTTACCTATTTACCTCTCAATCCACCTACCACCCTACCTACTTACTTACCTACCTACATCATCATCATTATTATTATTATCAAGGGCGGTGGATTGGCAGTATCGGTAGAGGGTTGGACGCCATGCTTTGCCGCATAGAGTTACGGCCCTTTATGATCTGAGTTCAAATCCCGCCGAGGTTAACTTTGCCTTTCATCCTTACGGGGCCGATAAAATAAAGTACCAGTCACGCACTGGGGTCAATTTCATCGACTCCCCCCCCCCCCCCACAAATTGCTGGCCTTGTGCACTTGCCTTGGTGGTCAGGGTCACTGTGGCCTTTTACTGGGCTTTCTCCACAAATGTCCCTCCGAAGTCTCCCCCCTACTGGGGAATTTTTCATTGTTATTTTTTTGTTACATCCTCTGTTTTTGTTTTTAACACGCAGAAATGCCCATTTGTACCGTCTTGTATTGTCCTGTACTGTCCTTAATGTCTACTTTATGTAAAACCTTGTGGTTAATAAAGAAATCATTATTATCATGAACACCAGGAGGCAGATTGGCAGACTCGGTAGAGCATCGGACAACATGCTTTGCGGCATATAGCTACGTCTCTCTACGTCTTGAGTTGTTCAAATCCTGCCAAGGTTAGCTTTGCCTTTCATCCTTATGGAGTCCATAAAATAGTGTAGCAGTAATGCACTGGTTCGATTGCATCAAAATACTCCGCCTCCCCCCAAAAATGGTTGGCGTTGTGCCTTTATCAGAAACCATTAATTAAGGGATGTTTCTTCTTCTTCTTTTCCTTTTTCTTTTTTTTTCTTCTTCTTTTGCTTCTTCTTTTTCTTCTTTTTTTTTCTTTTTCTTTTTCTCCTCCAGCTTTTTTCTTTTTCTTCTTTGTTTTCTTCTTCAGCTTCTTCTCGTTGTTGTTATTCATTATAATTATCCTCATCATTAACATCATTATTATTGTTATTAAAATGAATATCAATATACGATATATCATACCACCCCC